>JAOXJP010032094.1:0-16776 GCA_025762735.1 Platanus orientalis | reverse complement strand
GTGGAAAGCAAGGTACCCCCATCCAAAACTACCCGATCCAAAGATTCCACCTCGCTCCATATAGATTCTTTTTTTTTCACGGAGGATCCCAAAAGTATTCTTGTTCCAAGAGCTTAATCGATGTTTCAAATGATGCAACTTCTTCATAAAGCGGAAACCCTCATACTCCTCCACATGTATTTCTCTCCACCAATCACGAATGCAATCGAGGAAATGTGGATGTGTGATCCACATATTCTCAAACCAGAAAGGAATAGGGCCATAGTTCACTTTTGATGTATTTAGCATGACGGACCAATGATCCGAAGCTATTTTGGGAATAGCTTCTTGAGTGAAGTGAGGGTATACCTTTTCACAATCGTTTGAGATAAAAAATTTGTCCAACCTTGATAATAAAGGGTTTTCTTTTCCATCCGTCCATGTGTACTTAGCCTTGAGTAAGGGGGAATCCTGTAGCCCGCATTGATTTATAAGATTGTTGAACTCATTCATACTCCGGGTGATGTTAGTAGGTTTTTTTTCCTTCTCATGCATAAACCTAGTAACATTAAAGTTACCTCCAATCACCCACGGGCCACCTTATAGAGATTGGATTTGCATTAGCTCGTCCCAAAAATCAGACCTAGTTTGTGGCCTACATGGACCATAAACATGAGTCATATTCAAAACCGGAAGCAACTTCACGCACTTTAACTGAGACAGAGAAATTTTCAGGGAAATCACTCATTTTAACAAGTTCCATTGGATCCCAAGCAATGAGGATTCCTCCACGAGTTCTAATTGCAGGGAGGTCACACCATTCAGTAAACTTGGACCACAGAGAGCTTTTCACCAAGAATTTACTCATCACTTCTTTCTTTGTTTCCTGGATGATTACAATAGACAGATTATTTTTTGAAATACACTCCCGCACTGATCTTCTTTTCTTTATACCTCCCAACCCACGTACGTTCTATGTGATAATCTTCACTTTTACCCATTGTAGCTCTCTTTGCCCTTTCTGTGCCTCCCACATTTTATTTGTCTTTCATATCCCATTGTAAGTTCTTGATTTCCCGCAATCCCCTGTTACGTACATTGCTCAATGGTTTGGAGTTCTCATTAGATTCCTCAATAAAATCCGAAAGCTTGACTTCATCACTGGCTTTGTTGTGCACTGTTAATTCGAGCCTTTCAATCATCATATCCATCCTTATTTTATCCGACATAAAACCAATGGTGCTCCCATCATCTATAAACCTGCATTCCTTGTCAACATTAACCACCCTTGGCTCCTCGACCATTCCAAGGCCCCTTTCTATAGAGAGATTCATAGTATGGCTTTCCACATTCTCACAATGGATGTTGTCCCTAGGCAGGTTTGCACTGGAAGTATGGTTCTCGAATACAGGCATAAACTTATTTGAAACAGATGTATTATTGAACGAGGGGCATATGGTATTCACATTCGAGATTTTTGGAGTAGAATAAGAAGGATGAGAAGTATAAGGTGGAATTTGTGAAACTGAATTTACAACAAAAGATGGAGACGTACCTGGGCTATGCAGGGGGGTATATTGTTGCTGTTCGGACCCCTTCGTGTCACTTGAGTTCTAACCTTCCATGTCTACTTCTCGAATTGCTTTGCCCATAGAATCCAATGAAGGTGTTGAGAAGAAACCCTCGGAGGACTCGTCATAGTTGACCAAAACCTTCCTGCTCTTAAGAGTGAACAACTCGTGAGCCCCAATCACCTCCTCAATTTGGTTTTCGTCTTCAGTCATGTATTTTGAGCCATTCTCATCCTCGTCAACTTGCGCTGATACCCTTTCACCCTGTTGATCCACACTCTCTGAAGAACCTTGTTTCTCCACCCAAGAGTCTCTGTGCAACGCCGCAAGACCTAACAGATTGTCATGTTGGTAGATTACGTCATCTGTGGCTACTGGTGTTAGGCCCTCCAGAACCACCGACCTAGCCCTGGGAGAAAGCATAGGGGTAGAGAGAGTAGTCCCTTGCGATGTTGAGGCGATTGAATAAACCTCAATCGGTAAAAAATTTCCTGCACCACTCTTGTAGCTGGTAGCTCCTTGTGATATTGAAGTACTTGACGATTCCTCAGGTGATTGTGAATTTTCTTTGCCTTTTTTATTGCCGGAAAACCCTCAATTTCCTTTTGCCTCAATATCACCCCCCATATGATGGACAACCAATTCCGGCCAAGTACTCTCAAATAACTCGTCGATTGACCAACAATAGGTCCTGCTGCAAAGCTCAGATGGTTGTAAGGCATTCCTTTGTTGGTTGCCTCTTCCATCCCTTGCCAGTGGTAAGTGGGATTTCAGACTCTCCGTCTCATTTAAAGAGTTATATGACCTGATAAGTCCAGTTGAGCAAGCTGCCCTGGATGAACCGGCCTCACCTTGGGTCAACCCTTTTGTAATACCCGTATTGCAATTTCCCAATATGGGCCCATGTTGTTTGGGCCTCTATACCCATGCTTCTTTTTGTTTTTTGTTTTTGTATCCTGTCCGTTGAAAGGAGAGCCCTTTAATGGACAGCACACAATCTCGTTAGGGTTTTTTGGCATTTATGACGCCAGGTGGCACCCCCTAATTCGCATTGGATTTACCATAACTATTTGGGGCAAGTGGTTCCGATGAATTAGAATCTGAGTCTTCTTCGACGGTTGAGATCTCAACCCTAATGTTAGAGTTGTCCAACGGTTGCTCATTATCACCCCCAACCTCCTGCATAGCCCCCATGGCCTGGTTGCCACCGGCATGTATTGGAAACCCCGAGAGACCGGATCACCTTTCTGCGTCAACAAAAAGGTTGAAAGATTTCTCCCCAATTGATAAAATCATGTGTCAAGGGATTTGGTTTAAGGATTTGATCTCCACCTTGATTCTGGCATAGGAAATAATGGATCAGTTCTTCGTTTTGGCATCCACAATCAACAACCTACCGCAATAACCTCCAATCTTTTGGAAAACCTCCATATTCCATGCTGATAAAGGAATCCCCCAGACCCTGATCCACCTATTCCCTTCAATTAGTGCCGGTGTTAATTTAGTGATCTCCGAGTTCCATGGTTGGAAACATAGAATGCCATTTTCAATTTTCGCCGAGCCAATATTAAAAATCAAGTCATTTTCCTCCTTGGACATTGTTGTGAATAAAGCCCTATTTTAAGGATACCCCAGTGGTTTTAAGACCAAACGTTGGGGAATGTTTCTTCTAAAGGTTCCGGAGATGGCAGTGGCCACTGCCTCCCATTGTACATTTACTCCCCAAATGTCAACCACGATGGCCCCCCCATGCCAGGTCGACCATGAGGTATCCACATTGGCTTCCCAAGACATGTCTCCTGTTCGAAAATATTACCCTCATGTGAAGCCTTTGCAGCATCACCAAACCAGCCCATTTGTTTGAGCAGGTCTCCCAAACTAATCCATCCATATAAACGAAGCCCAGCCGGAAAGATGACAACCCTGTTATCTTCTTTAGCTCTCCACTCTGTCACCCGTAAAAACAACCCCCTTTCATTTTCACCTGTAGACACAAAAAAAAGAGCAACCGTTGTCTCCGTCAACCTTGGAGATTCTGTCTATTGCCGTATCGATGAATCTGATCCAACAATCCACAATTTCATTTGGAATGTTCACCGTGGCCACTCTCCCGTTACCTCTCTCGGTAATTGCAAGGCAATGATCATCAGGTTGAAGTTCAAAGTTTTTTCGTTCGATTGAGAGGAAACACTTCCCATGTTGGTTAAACTTCCTCATGGTTAAAGTTCACTAAACCTTTTAGTTTTCTGGGACCATATGTATAAATTTTCTGGGCCTCAAAAAGGGTGAACTGTACTTGTATTAGGATTGGTTGTAACCATGTTAAGAATAATTTTAGTAACTTTTTGCCTTAATCATCAACCTGCCTTGGTTTAGAGGTGACCTTTTAATGTATGACAGTGTTTTTTATTTTTTTGATTTTTAATTTTATTTATATATAAATGCAACAAATTAATGTAAGACATTCACTAAGAACAGAGCAGGGCAGCATACTTTCATTATGGGAAGACAAATGACATGATAGGGTCTTATAGGTTTTAAGCAGCCTTAATAGGACAGTAAATAGGTACAAGGGTTTAGGACATAAACGAGGATTAAAGATGGAGTGTGTACCTGACAAGAACCTGAGGTTAGGCTGGATTTACTGACTAACCTGTGTATATTGAACGATTGAAAGAAACGGAAATCAAAACAGAGAACTTCAGGATGAAGGAATATGAGATCAAATCACTCTACCTATTGTTGGCATCGTAGAGTAGAATCATCACCAAAGTTGAGATTTTCAAAACTGGACAAGGACAGCCTTCATAGCAACCAATGAAGAAATCAAAGTCTCAAACACTACATCAACTCGGTAAAATAAAAGGAGTAATGAGGTAATTACAGAGTGAAGAATTGTGGACTATATCCTTTTTCTCTCATTGAATCTCTCCCTAGTCCTGTTGTTTTTCTTTTACATTAGCACTTTCTAAACCCCAATCTACTAAAAACTTCTAGAAACAGTTATTCAGGACTCAAAAGTATATACTACCATAAAATCACAATTAAAATTTAGAAACTAGGTATGGCTCAAGTAAAGACTAAACTAGGAGTTACTAGAGGGCCTAACTTAAAAAAAACAATGTAACCAAACCTTAGAACTCCCTCCATGGATCTGTTCACTTCTTTGAATCTATCTATAACTTGCTATTAATAAAATTGCAGAATTTTGTAAAAAACTTGGAGACTGGTGTTGAGAAAATATAAGTTATTTGAAACTTAGTTTATAGGATTATTTATGTCACAATGCAATTATTTTGATGTTACGGGTGATTTAATATATTCATTAGGATTTATACTAAGTGTATTTGAAATTTTGAATGCACTCAATGTTATGTATTATTTTGGTTTTACAGATTCTATATTTTATTAGAGTATGATGGTGTAAACAACTTATTGTGTAATCTTTTTTTACCAGGATATTAGAACAAACAATGTAATCTTTTATTAAGGTACCACTATGAACTGCATAGTGTATCAGTTAATACAACACTAAGTACCAGTATTCATGGCACTCATTTCTGGTTCTGTTATTGGAACAACGGACTGTGTATCTCTCTAAAATTTTGCTATTTTTTATTAGCGAAAAAAAAAGAATTATCTCTGAAACAAATATATCGTTAATATTATTTTTCAATTAAATAAATGTTATATTCTCATGCATGCATTATGGTTAAATTAGTGAAGTTAAACTTAACCAAATAATATATACATATGCAATCTGATTTCTCCACAGATCTTATGGCATGCATATTTATTCAACAGATTCATATAAAATTTAACATTTCCTAACAGTTGGAAATACAAAATGTTGCTATAATTGATGCAGTAGAAGTTGTGTTTATCGCGATATTGAATAATGTAAATAAGAGCAGAAATTTCCATTCAAATATAATTGATAGCATGAAGAATGTAATCACTATTCATCCAACATGTTCAATATACTGGCATGTAGCAAACAACATTATGGTATTGTAAATTTCCAGATATCATGAACACATCGATTCAATGAATTTGCAATCTCTCTCTCTTATATATATATATGTGTGTGTGTGTGTGTGTGTGAGAGAGAGAGAGAGAGAGAGAGAGAGAGAGAAATGTATTAGACTTATCAGTTTGGTATCATCAAAGCGTGTTCTAGGACACTGTCATTAAATGGTGTTTACTGCCCAATAACGTGTTGCCCCCAGACCGCTACAGTAAATGAGAGACAAAGCTATGGCAATAAGAGATTGTTCTGGCCCAAAGGTAAAAGCAGAAATCTGAAATCTTGAATAAATCAGTAGACTAGAACTTCATATTTTATGTGTGTTGTTCCTTTTTCTTTCTCCTGTGTATCTTTATTTTTTTATTTTTCCTGCAATGGTGTCAGGGCTTTTTATAGAGAAACCCCTAACTTCTTTGCTGTTGGATCCTCTATAATGTACCTTCCTTTTTAGACCAGAGAAAAAGCCCATTTTCAATAGTTAGTATTATAAATAAAATCATAATCCAAATCCGAAAAATCAGAAAAGGAAATAGGGAAAAAGAAAAGGAAATAAGGAAAAGAAATGGGTTGTTTTTAAAATTTTGACTCTCATGAGTTCTCTTTGGATCTCAAGAGATCTAACACTTAGAACAACTAGTCCATAGTTACCAGAGTGAGAAGTGAGCAAAAGTGAGAAGCGGAAGCGAGCAAGAAGCAATTGAGGAAGCCCTCAAAAAGTAACCT
The DNA here is from genome assembly GCA_025762735.1 of Platanus orientalis. Lineage (NCBI taxonomy): Eukaryota > Viridiplantae > Streptophyta > Magnoliopsida > Proteales > Platanaceae > Platanus > Platanus orientalis. Next base: position 10,476 of record JAOXJP010032094.1, on the reverse strand, counting down.
AGGAAGAGCAAGTAAGAAGCGATTGAGAAACCACTATAAAATGACTATGAAGTGAGTAAGGTGCAATCTGGAAGAAATTTCAAACCATTAGAAAAAAGATCATGAAATGACCAGGAAATGAAATTGGAGTAATCAGTTAGTAAGCATTTGGGTTTCTTGAATTTTATACAATTCCAGACCAGTTTTTGCACTTCTCTTTGGGGTTTTCTCAACACCGTCATGAAATACATACTTCTTTACTTAAAAAGTTATTGATTACAATAAGTACATAACTGAGTCTAGAACCAATAAGTACAATTGTAACATAATAAATGGAATAAACTTAATAAATTCTTTTCGCTTCACTAATCAATTTTAGTTGCTTCATTGAAATGCTTCTAGTTACTTCTCCTAATTGCTTTCAGTTGTTTCATCGAATCTCTACTAGTTACTTCCCAGTTCCCACTCGCTTTCCAGAGGTTGCTCGATTGGCATCCTAAACCAAGTCACTAGCTATTTGACCACCATTGTACTGCCAAGAAAGAAGGAGACGAGGTCAAGATGAGAAAAATTGTGAGAGAGAGAGAGAGAGAGAGAGAGAGAGAGAGAGAGAGAGAGAGAGAGAGAGAGAGAGAAAAAACTCCTAATATTCTGATGCCAAAAGTATGATGCCTCCTCTCACAAAGGAATGAAATTGTAGATCCACAAAGGGTAGGTAGCATGTGAAGTATTATTAGGCTAGGTGTCTAGGCTGTTTTGCAGAGTGGTATCAATATTACAAACCTCTCCCAGCATGCCATGCCCCTTTCATATCGTGGTGTTAGTGCTAGGAAGGACTAAACATGTTTCCATTCTATGAGTGGTCAGAAAGCCAGATGGCATTGGCACCCTATGAAGTGACTTGTTGGAGATGTCATCTATGCAAGCACTTGGTGCTGTAAGTGTGCTGTGCTCTTCTTTGTGTGAATGGATTACTTGTCCTTGAGATTCATTGCACTCCATAATCATTAGGGTGGTGATGCGGATATTGGAGGCAAGGTGACATCCACACATGGCTTAGGCAGGGTCCACATGAGAAGACACATGGAGGAACATCTTTGGAACATATGATGGAGTCTTTTAGAGTTAGTTTACTGTTTTACTAAATATTTTATGAGTTAATAGAGTTTAGGACCTCGATGGAATTTTAATTTTTGTTTTTGGGTCTTTTTGTCATAAGACATTATTACCAATGGTATTTTAGTAATTTTAGAGAGTCAAGAAGTCAAAGTGGGGCCCTCTAAGAGTGTTAGACGAAATCTTCTAGAAGGGTCTGATTTTGACACTTTTTGTTTTTAGAAAGTCAATGTTTTAGTGGTTTTGAATTTAGGAATGTCTTAGGTAGCAAGTAAGCTAGTAGTTTAGGAGTTTCTAAGTTGGTTTCTTGCTATTTTCTTGAGTTTGTAAGCCTATATATGGGCTGCACGATTTTGTAATTGGCATGATGGAATTAATAAAAATTTTGGTTGGTTTCTTGTTCTCTATAAGTGGAGCTCCTTCTTTCTTCTAGTTTGAAGAGTCTTCAAGTCCTTGGTGCCTAAGGCTTGGTTTGGTTGGTGATTTCCAAGCTTGAGGTTGGTGATTTCCTCAAGGTTTATCCTCTATTCTCATCTTCTTCTTTCTTTACTTACTTTCTTTTCTTCCTTTCTTCTTGATTCCGTGTTGAACAGCCATTAGAGAAGCTTGAAACCCATTCAAAAATATTTTCTTTTTTCTTTTTGATAAGTAATTACCGGTAAAGATGAATTTTGAACCCAGGTCAATGGTACGACACTCAGACTTTACCAACTTAACAAGCTTGAAACCCATTCAAGAATATTTTCTTTATACGGTTCTTGAACCCACAAGCCTTTAACTTCATATACCATTCTCCCTTTACTGTTTTCCATATCAAGAGGATCAGATAATCTACTCTATACCTTGTGAAACCTATAAGAAAACTCCCCATACTGTTTTGGTTTTACAGAAATAAATCTTACTGTTCCCCTAACTGGTTCTACCCTGCGGCACCCAAGAAATTGGTTTCCTTTGGAAATTTTGATTTCAAATTGAAGATTTTCCATCCTATTACCCGAGGCTGTGTTAAACCCTGTTGTCTTTGGTTCAAATCCACTGAAACCAGCCACAATCCACATTGGTTTTGACTTCACCAAGATCAGAAATCAGACCAGTCTGATCTTCTGATTTTAGCCTCAGATGGTCTCCAAAATCAGTTTGCAGTGAACCCTGTAAAATCTCCTTAGGAAGTCCACAATCTTACCTATCATTGCAGCCTTTGATTACTTTTGATACCCAATTCCACACCCTGGAAACCTTGTTATAAGACCTTTATTATAGCCTATAAAACTTCTTGTGTGGGATTCTAAAGTCTGCTGGCCAGTCAAACCTCTTGTCCTGCATCAATTTTGGTATCAGAGCCATTGTGCTGCATCAGGTGGATACCACTTTGACAAATGCTTGTTACACCGCTCGGCAACCAGACCTATGATTCATTGTGAAATCTCCAAGTTGTTGCTTGCCACCATATTTATCACGGTCATGGTGTTGGCTGTGGCACCATGGGTGCCAATAACAATGTCAATAATGGTTTTGTTGTGTGTGCCATGTGGCATCTTTTATTGAGATACTAGTGCACATCTTTGGAGATTCTTCGAAAAACTTTAGTTTTGATTAAACTTCTTAAAAAATACAGATTTAAATCATAAATCCACCCATGATTACCATCTGAAATTCTAGAATTTAAATCAAGAAATTTAGAGGAAAATACCTCAAAGGCTTAATTGGACACAAGATGATGATCCGACTCAGTCTCCTCAGCATTCACACCTTCTTGAGAGTTTCTGGAAGCTTCTCCACATCTAGAAAGACTACATGTCTCTATCAGAATGTGGGTAATGATATATTTATACTTTGAGAAGTTAAATAAACCCTAAGGAATGTGAGATCTTGATGGGATTCTCATCCTTAGGCTGTGGGGCCCAGAAATCTAATTTATAATCAAAACTGCATTAAGATAATTGTTCTTTCAATAATTACAAACTAACACACCACTAATTGCAATAATGTTTTGTAGCACATTGCAACTGAAACCCTTAAGGATAAGAAAATAGGAATGAAGTCTTTATAAATATTCCACAAATATATCCCTCCACTACGCAATATTCCTTAATGATCATCAGATGATAAACTAATCACTGTCAACCCCTTTGGTCATTAGAATACTATCTTTTGAAACTTAATGAATTGATTGGACATTTAAAACATTTCTTTGATAAAATAAATAATTTTTTAAAATAATAAGGTAATTTTGAAATCCTTTGATAAACTCTTTATCAAAAATCACCAGTACTAGATTTTTTTGTCCAATCAAATCATACATGTCTAAACTGAATATATCTTCCATTTAAGGACAGTGGATTCCTTGTTAGTCATTTGCACTCTCTCAAGTATCATGTAGGTTATCCAAACTAGGCATGATATAGCCTCTGATTAGGCATCATTGGTTGGTAACTCAAAATAACTAGTAGGACAACTTAGAAAAATACAAATCTTTTAAGTCAAGGACTAATTTGTAAATATGAACAACATTAATTCTGACAATGAAATTTTACCAAGTGTGTTCATAATGGATCATTGATGCAGAAACATCCATGAGGAATAAGTAGAATTTAGATGATCATGGGTGATTAATAGGTCACAATTTGTAAGGGTAGAGTACACAATTCATTTTATTTGGTATTTTTTGCAATAAAGCTAGAAAGCTAAGGTCAAATTAGTGTTTTAGGGTTTTACTTATTGTAATCCCGTAACTTACTTTTAGTTTGCTTTTTTTAAGGCCAGAACTTGCATTTTTGGCTCAATTTTGGTGTCTTTAAAAATGTTATTCAACTACCTTTCCAAAGAGACCAAGATATGAAAGTTATAACCAAAATGTTGATGGGTTATCATTGTGATGGGAATAGAGTTTTTAGAAAGTTTATTTGATATGTTTTAAGGAAAATTTTAAGTTTAATATTGTTTGGTCTACAAGTTTAGGTTTTAAGCAGTGTTTTTTTTTTGTTTTTTTGTTTTAACAAGTGGGATCTTGAGTAGTTAGTAATATTTGAGGGTTAAGTTAAGGAAATTAAGAAGTTGCATATTGGGAGGGAATATGGGTTTCCAAAAACTCAGACTTTGTACTCTATTTAAATCACCCCAACCCCAATGAATTAAATAGAGAGATTTATGAAGCAAGTTTATTGAAACTCTAAGTTGAAATGTTTCTTATTTTCCCAATGGTTGGTGCTATGGGATCTCTTGTAGACAGTTGGTGCTACTACAAACCTTGTTGGTGGTTGGTGCTACTAACACTCCTCTTCCTTCTTCTTCTTCTCTTATCTTATATTGTTCACATGTTACTGTTCACAGTCTCTTGTTCTACTTCTTCTCTTCTTCTATTATTTTCTTTAACCTCATTCAAGTTCTTTGGTTTGATGCTATGTCTGGACAACAATCAGAATTATGTAAGTTGAACCATCAATACTTGTCCAAATCAATTGAACTTTTTTGGGTTTATTGTTAACTTCCTTATTAGTTTGTCTGCCAATTTCTACAATATTCCGAGTTTTTTACCCTATTATGTAGATTTTTTATTTGTTGTTTTGCCGGATTTCCAAATGTAGACTTGAGTTTTGAAGAGTTTATATACTTTTTATTATCCATTCAATCTGAAATTTTTCTAAGTTGTTCCTCACTCATAAATCTATCGCCTTATAAAATTTCAGACAATTTTGACATTCCTAGACTTAATTTACATTCATTCAAAGTTTTGTCCAGATTTGAGGTTTCTGATTTGGCCACTTGTTAAATCCCTAATAAACCTATTTTTTTTTTATTATAAAAAATCCTTTGGATTTCATTCGGGCCCATTAGCCACAGGTTTACAACATCTCTAGGCTATCCTGCATTAATCCCTTTAGTGCATTTATGTAATGCACCCACATGTAAGCTTAGTGCCTCACTCTAGTGACTGAGATTACATCGCTGCATCATATGGTAGCTCTACATGTGGCAACCCTATAAGTGATGTGTCCAACATCACTTGTAGTTGTAAAGTTTCAGATTTACAATAACTGGATTATCAGATTTCTCTACACATTTATGTGTTTGACATCCTACTATGGTACCTAAGGACCACCTATCTCTTTTCATGAGATCAAATAATCACCCATATATAGAGATAAATGCATGTGATGATGGAATAAATTTTTTTTCATTATTTAATAAACAAACAAACATGTGTATATCTTATGTGAATGGCTTTTTCAAGACACATTTCCTACATTTGTTGCCTAGTTGTGATGTTGGTGTGATGCTAATGATGCTGTACATCTGCCATGATGCCAGATGACTTACTAGCATGATTCAAATGGGTGAGTGACTTGTTTTGAAATGGTGGCAGTCATGATGCTATCATGACTTGCTTGCCGAGATGGCTTCGACAAAGCACTTGTGAGGGTGCCATCATGGACTTGCATGTTAATTTGCTTTTACACAATGTTTTCTTGGCATCTTTTGAAAATCAGCCATTTGCATTTTGTCTTCTCTAAAGTAAAACACTAGGCATGATGTCTTTGGTTGATATTTCTGTCAAACGGAATGTGTACCCAGGAAATCGATAAGTTTACATCTTCATCATTGTGCACCAAGGTGTTGATGCCTTAAGGAGCAAGTCCCTAGGCATGAGGAACCAAACATTTCTATGGATGATGGAAATGACGCAAGTTGAAGTCTAATAGTGTCTTGAATCAGCTGACTCATCTCATTTGGCATGATACCGGTGATTGACACACTACAAGATGGCCATGTGGATCTCAGATGGCTTCATAATTGACAAGTGTTACTGTTGCTAATACAAGACTAGTTTTCTGTTCAATGCCATTTGCCTTTTGTTAGGTGAGATTAGTGTAGGAAGACTACAAGCTACCTGTCCTCCTTTGGTACTAAGAAATATCTTCTCAATTTTTGCATTAGGCACTCCTTTTAATTAGTCATAAGGTTATTCAATCCATTCTTATGGTTGAAAGTTAAAATGTCCTAGTATTCCTATGGTTAGATCATGGGGTTGACTACTAGGGCAACAACGGAAATAATTAATATAAAGGACATATTGAATTATAAAAAATGGGCATTTCAGATGTTTGAGGTGTTATGAGGTAGGGGATGTTAGATATAGTAAGCTGCTTTAAACCACTGATGCACCGTACAAGTCCCGTTCATTATGAGATGGGGGTGAATAGGGTGATGGTAACACAGTTTTTTCACAAAATTGTGAATGGTACAAAAGGAAGAAGATTATCTCAAATCTTCACATTGAGGGTGAAAATGTTGACAATTTTGAAAAAAGTGCTGATGAAGCTTCTTGATATTTGTGATATTGTGCTGAGAGAATGTGAGAGGGCCTCTTGTTGATGATTTATTTGAATCCTGCATCTCTGATGAGAGGGTGAGAAATTTAAAAGTTTAGTTTCCTGAAGATGAGATCAAAGATGATATCTTTGGTATGGAAAAGGATTAATCCCCTTGGCTGGATGGGTTTCTTATGTGTTTTTGTTTCGGGTATGTTGGGAAACAATTAAAGATGACTAGTTGAAGGTGTTCCAAGAATTCTATGAGAGAGGGATCTTTAATAAAGGGTTTATGGCAATTTTCATTGCTTTGATTCCAAAAAACGATAGTGCATGGGAGTTGATTGACTTCTGACCATTAGTTTGGTGGGAAGTTTGTATAAAATTATATTCAAAGTTCTCTCCATAATATTGAGGTTGGGCATGGATGGCATAATTACAAATATACAAGGTGCCTTTATCAAGGGTAGGCAAATAACGGATATAATTTTAATTACCAATGAATGTGTGGATGCTAGAAGGAAATTGGGGAGGCTAGGTCTTGTATACAAATTTGATATGGGAAAGCTGTATGATAGAGTTGATTGGGGTGTTTTTTAAATGGGTTTTGAAAGAGTAAACTTTTGGCTCAAAATGGATGATGGGGTGAATGGAACAACCTTTTTTTTGTGATGATCAATGGGACTCCAAAAGAATTATTTGGCGCTTCTCGGGGGTGCGACAGGGGGATCCACTATCACATTTTTTGTTCTCCTTGGTTGTTGATGCTCTTAGTGCACTTACAAATTGAGCTATTTTGTTAACATGATTGATGGGTTTTAGTCGGGTGACAATAATCAAGTCATTTCTCATCTATAGTTCACGGATGATACAATTATGTTTTTGAGGGCGGAGGATGCATGTATCATGAATTTGAACGATGTGCTATAGGCATTTGAGATTATTTTTGGTTTGAAAATAAATTGATGCAAACCCAGTTTGGCTGGAATAAGTGGATTTGTTGGTATGCTTGGTTGTAAGGTGGAGGCGTGGCCATTAAGGTACTTAGGCCTTCCCCATGGTGCCCATCATCTAAGTTTGTGTTTTTGGGATCTTGTGGTTGATAGTTTCAAAAAAGGTTGTCATACTGGAAAAGATAATACATTTCTTTGGGGGAAAAATAATTTTAATCTATATTTAGAATGCTAGCCAAGGTTGCAAAAAAAATTGAGTAGTGTTAGAGAAATTTCTAATAGGAGGGGGTTAGTAACAAACAACAAACAAACAACAACAAACAACCTTATCCCAACTATTTGGGGTCGGCTACATGAATCTTGTTCCACCATTCCGCTTTGTTTAGGGCATATCTGCCGAACGCCCTAGTATTAGATCAAAATAACGTATTTTCAGGGTTCATGTTTAAAAAGTTTGAGTGGGTTTTTATAGCCGGTTCTCAACCAGACGCCAACCCTCTTCTTTTATCTGGGCTTGGGACCAGCAATGTCTGAAGATACAAACATTGGCGGAATTAATAGGAGGGGTTTAGTGAAAGAAAAAAAAATCACTTACTAAATTGGAAGGTGGTGTGTAAATTAAAAATAGAGGGTCTTGGCATTGGAAGGATTCAAGAACGGAACGTGGCTTTTCATGGGAAATGGCTATATGGAGATTTGTTACCGAAAAGGGTAGTTTATGGCAATCTTATATTTCAATAAGTATGGATTGGATACAAATGGATGGGACTGCAATCCATTGGTGAGTTCCTTTTCATCTTTGATAGGGAAACACATAATTAGAATTCGTCCTTTATTCCATCACCATCATCATTCTTGTTTTGTGCTTGAAAATGGTAGTCAAATTAGATTTTGAAAGGATTTATGATGGGGTGATTCAATCTTGTTGGAATCCTTTCGAAAACTCTATTGTATTCATCACAAACAGAGTCATTTGTATCTAACATCTCTCCTTTTCCCCATTTGGGACCTCTTTGAATGGGAAGTAGATCTTGTAGCTCGTGTTCTTTCTCTTCTTAAAGCTGTATATATTTCAAATTCTTAGTCTGACAGGCGGATTTGGTCTCTTAGTCTTCTGGAAGCTTCTCGTTAATTTTTATTGAGCATCTTACTCATTCTTCCCCAAATAGTTGGGATAAGGCTGTTTGTTGTTGTTGTTGTAGCATCTTACTCATTCTTCTCCCTCTCAAGTTTCATTTCCTCATTAAAAGATTTGGAATCCTTTGGTGCCTCCTTGGGTCAAATGCTTTTCTTTGGATAACAACTTTTAACTGGATTAACACTAAGGTCATGTTTCAAAAAAGGCGTCCCTATATGGTTCTTTATCTACATATTTGTGCTTGTATGCAGTATGTAGAAGTCGGAAACCATATCATGATCCATTCCAAATTTTCAAGGCTCGTTTGGAACGTATTTTTCCTCAAGATTAAAATAGTCATGGGTTATGCCAGACGATTTATTGGATCTCGTTTCCCAATGGCATGGGGGCTCATGGGGATCTCTTGGCAAAAAATTTTGTGCTGGTGTTGGTTTGTTGGGGGATTTGGAGGAAAGGAATAGAATGATATTTGAAGGCAAGAAAATGGATCCTTTGGAGATTGTGGATTTTATTCTATTTGGGGTGGCTAGTTGGTTGTTGGTATCTAATGAGTTCCATGGCATTTATATCAATGATTTGTTGAAGGATTGACCTGCATGTTTATCACTTAGCTCCCCTATGCAAATGAAATGTGGTCTATCACTGCCGGTCAGTATTGTTAAGCTTGATTTTGATTGTTCATCTATTGGCTATCTGGCCAGCTGGGGTTTTGGTTGTGTCATTGGAGATTGTAACAGTCAAATTATCCGTGTAGTTTGTAGCCCAATGGGTTTGTGTGATTCAATGCAGGCAGAGGCTTCTGCCTTGTGATGGGGCTGCGTGAATTACAAGAGATGGGTGTGCTTGGCTGTCTCATTGAGGGAGATTCAAAGGTGGTTGTTAATTGGGGCTCGGGTAAGACTTTGGGTCATGGCCTCTTCTTGCACATTTATCTCATGAGATTAGGTATCTTGTGAAGGAGTTGCATCTCTCCACTTACCATGTGCCTCGGATTGTGATGCTGATTTTTTAGCAAGAAAGGGGGACTGTGATGTCATCATTATTTAAAGGAATTCGCCTGAATCTTACCATGGCCTCCTGAATCTTATATTATTATTATTTTTTTTTAATAAATTTTTCATGTCTTAATCTGTATTCAATGTTCTCTTTTTATTCCTTTTCAATAATATCTTCTCGTCAATGAAGAAGAAGAAGAAGAGAGGGGAGCATATGCCATTAGAAAGAAAAAAGGAAGCAGTTTAATGCATACACTTTTTTATGTCGAATATTTTTGTATGAAAAATGTGTGTCTAATTTTCGTATCATCTAAGATCTTTTTAATTTGTTATATCATGAGCCTACTAGTATGCAATTTGAACATGGTTTGAGTAAATTACAATTAAATTAGAAAAGAGCAAAGGATTATTGCAGGATTGCTGGTTCACTTTATTGTAAGCTTTAGAGGAGTCCTTTATATCGAGTCTGATTGTTCTGGAATTAGAAAGTTCTGTTCTGGTCAAATCTACAAAATAGTTTCCTTTTTTATTTGAAAATAAATAGAAGTTGTTGGAACCAAATTCTAGTTTATGTGTCTAGAAAGGAAGCAGGATATGTGCCTTAAATCAGTCTTGAAGTTTTGAATTGAGTTGGAATTAATTGAGAAGGGTTTGCTTTGAGTTTATTGAGTTGATAATCCCTAAATTTGTGACTGAATTACTTTGAAAATTTGTTAGCACACTTGTACCATGCCTTTGCAGCAGCAATGGTTTAGTTTGCTTCTGCTGAGTTGAAAGGAATGTTTCTTAAAGCCAATCTTCTGGACAGAATCCCAGCATGTGTATGTTGAATTTTGCGGCCTTTACTACATCAAATTTGTCCCTACTTGTTCGTGAATCAAATTCGTGTAGCTCATCTTTGATGGTTATCTAAATGGTATAAATATCTTTAATCTGAAGATTTATAGAAATCCTCCTATATCATTGAATATATGGACTACAACTAC
>JAOXJP010032083.1:0-16777 GCA_025762735.1 Platanus orientalis | reverse complement strand
TATTTTTGGGCGGGGGTAAAAAAGTAAATTTCTTTTGGAGGGTGTGGTGATCAATTTTAGGGGTGCCAATAGCCATTCCCTATTTGTATACTACTTCGGCTAGACCGGGCTGGGCTCAAGCTGAAACAAATCTTGCTCAAACTCGATCTAAATAAAACTTTGGACCTATATGTTGGGCCCAAACTCAACCCATTCAGATCACAATGTTTCCCCCACAAGCCTTTACTGTTATTGAACTTTCCCAACTCTGTACTGTAGTCCAAATTTAAATGATTGATTAGATTGTGAGAATCAATGGAGTGGTGCCGCTTTGGCTTTGGTTCGTGAATTAGTCCTAATTGGAAACCAATTTCTTCTTGTTGGGGAAGGAAGTATGCTCCTATGTTTGAATAAATAAATAAATAATAATAAAATAAAAACAAAACTTTTATCTCTAGATTTTTCTAAAGATGTCATGAAAAGAAAAATAGGAAGAATAACAAATAATACAAAAATGTTCAAGGTTCTTAACTAACATAAAAGAAAGTGGATTTATATTTCTTTGTGTTCGTTTCCTTCTATATCTTGTAACAAGGTAGACATGAAAATATACAAATCTAGGTATGGTTTTCAATTGACAAATATTCTTTCCATTCAAATTTAGTTAGTATAAAATTTAAAATACTAGTTTGGATGCTTCTTTATTTTTTCCAAAGGGCAATAAGTAATGTGACTTAGAAAAATAATGAATCAATTGTCCTTTTATGTGTTTTTTTTTCTTTTTTCTTTTACAAAATGTAACACAACCAAGCACTAAGTTATACAAAACATGTTATCTTTACGTTGCTATTCACCTCAAGTGAACTCAGCCCAACATTGGGTTTGAGCTTAATCAAAACCCAAGCATAACTCACTTTGAATTGGGTTGGGTTGGGTTGGGTTTTAGTTAATTTTCCATAGTCGTAGCTATAAATGAGAAGCTTTTATTTGTAACTGTAAGAATTGATCCAGATATAAGTAATGTGTGTGTGTGTGTGTGTGTGGTATAAGTGTATAAAAATATGTGGATGAGTTAACATGTGCTTAGCCATATATATCATATTGGTTATTGGAAGCCTCGATCCACACTTAAATGAGGCCCAAACTGAATGAGCTGATTTTATAAATTATATTGCATTAGTTTTGATGGTGTATCAGATGAACATGTCCCTTTATACCAATCAAATGGTCCATTGTCGTCCCATATTCTCAGCGGGGTGGGCTCTGCACGTACAAAATGAGAGAGGGTCAAGTAGTTAGCACCAACAGGGTGCCGACTTCTAGCTCTCCGACAATCAAGTCAGAAAAACAGGGAGACTGTAAGAAATAGAGTTATCTTCTATTAGGGTTCCTGATGTCTCATACCTAGCGGATGGATTGATGTCCATATTTATAGGCTCGAGTAGTGATGTATCAGGGTAGATCTTGCATGTTGCTTTTCTTTCACATTCTCACATGTCGCTTTCCCCCACGTTTTCGCGTGGCACTGTTGCCCACGTTCTTGGCTGTGTCTCTCCTGCCCTCTCTGTCATTTTCTTAGAACTGACAGGTCTGTTGCAAAAAATATCATATTCGAATAACAGTTTTTTTTTTCATGTTTATCCTTGGGCTGAGTCAGTTGGGGTTATCACGCTTTAGCAGGTCGGAGGATTTTTGACCTCGGAGGCTCCGGGGTCTCGGGTAATATATAGGCCCCGGGGGTTTCAGGAGTCTAAGTGGTATCTTAAAGCGTTAGGTACTTTGACTGATAGTTGGGGTTATTAATGGGATGCTTAAGGTTGAGTATCGAGGGATGATTTCATCTTTTGGTCGAAAGTTTCGATGTCTAGCGAGTCGGGGGGCAGGGACAGCCCCCCTTGGAACTTTCTGGGTCAACCCATCTAAGGTTGAGGTTATGCCGATTAGTCGGGACCGGCTAACAGAGCCATCAATATAGTTTTCCTCGTCAAGTTTAAACATCAAAATTGTAAAATAAATGAACCTTGTATAGAAGACTGGGATTTATTAGAGTTACCTATTATAAGAATCTTCCCAAGCAATTGAGATATCTGTCGGTAGAAACACTTTATCCACTTTATGTGTTTTTTCCTTGGACACAAGCTGAATGGCTTCTTCGTTCTTTTAACTGTCTCTATATATAGCCTCATTGAGAGTCCCAATGTGATAAGACGTGAGAGATGTGTGTGATTGAACGGGGTCCTATTTATACGAGCTATAGAGAACTACATTAACTGTTTGATTATAACTTTACAAAATTCCACTTAAACCCTGATTATAGTCCATACGACTTAATATTTCCATATCCTTCTTTGGGTTATCTTATTTTAAAGAAAAATATAGGCTTTCACAAATTGCAGCCATTCCTATTAACATGTTGTAATTAAATCCCTATGTAATATAAAATAATAAATAGGCCATATTTTGATAATAAATCTATTTTTTTTTTTGTAAGTAAATAATTGTATTAAGTCTAATAGAGGTTCCAATCTGGATAATACTAAATCTTTTGTCAATCCTTCCATTACACATTTCAACAATTAATATCTATAACAAATATGTATATAAAATCCACTTGATAATCTTTTTTTAACAAACAAATATCAAATCCAAAATTTGAATCCAAATAACATAGAATCCTTAGTGGATTATTTGTTAAGCATTTATACTTCCACAACTTAATTCTAAATTACCCAAAATAACCATGGTATAACTTGATGGGCATCACTTATTAACAAATCAGAGCGTTAGATAAAATAAACTTGGGAAATACCAAACTCTTGGTCGTCTGGTCAATTTGGAATGCCCTTTTTTTTTTTTTTTTTTGTGGGGGAATGGAGAGGGTAAATGATAATATGGGCCATGGAGAGGGTAAATGATAATATGGGCCATCTATATTAAGGAAGTTACTACATTTGAGTACATTCTTATCCAAGTGCAGTTTCAATTTGATCCCAGTCATTGTATTTTTTTTTTCTTTGTACACCTACACACAGGCTTTAAATCAACTATTATAGTGATTAAAATATCATCACTCTGTCATATAGCAATCCTATGTGTGTCAATCATATAAGTAAGATGATCCGTCTTAAATATTTTAAGATTAGATAACCAAATCACCTTCGGCTATTTGAGGACAACTGATTTCATCTCAGGAAACATTAGAGACTAAGTAGCATTCATGGATGGAAACTCCATTCATTAATGATTAACCGATCATCAATTAATAAATAAATAAGTGGTTTTGTGTGGCCTTGTGCCTAACACAAACATCCCAGCCCAAATAGAGAAAATGTTAGACACTACACTTGGAGTGAACGAGTGTGCCATAACGAGCCGTAAGAAAGCAGGGCATTCCTCCCGCCGTCCAATCCTGCAGCAACTAGTTGTTCGGTCTGTTTGATCTCACACTTCAATCAACCCCTTTGTACTTTGATCCAATCAATCGATCGATCAAGAGGCTAATCTCTTTTGTTTGGGCCGGTAGCTAAAAAAAAGTCTGTTTGAGCTAAGCCAAAGTTGCACTTTTAATTAGTACACACACAATCTACCTCCACTTGCTAAACTAGTGAGTCAGATACTTCTAATTATTGGGGCATGACTAGTAATAATTCTGAATCTAAGCTCTTGATTTCATTGGCCAATTTATTGATTAACTTCTATGATTACGCAATTTGTGCATTTACACACGCACACATATTATTGGATTGGAGCAAAGGACTGTCAAAATTCATGACCAAGGCTAAGGCTGTGCTTGGTTGCCACTTCTAATGAAATTATTTCATTTTAATTTTCAATGGAATTTGGAGCCATAAGGTGATGATTCAAGATGAAGTCACATTGATTTGTGAACTAAAATTAGAAATGAAATCATCTTAGGTTTTTTTTCTTTTTCTTTTTTTCTTTATAAAATGACCTGATTTACATTGTCATTCATATTTTGGTGATGAATGGAATGCACTCGTAAGTATTATGATAAACATGCATAAAATTGTTTTAATTCAAGTGATAACCAAATACAAGGTAACTGAGTTTGGCTATAGGATCTACGCTAAATGTTAAACATGCACAACCTTTTCCTTCATATTTGCTTGGGATAAACAGTACCGAAAGACATTGGCAATGAAAATTATTAATGTTATATTTATATGTGTATACATGTTCTGTATGTTTTACATTTATTTATGCATAACACTATATTTTTGGTCCCAAGTTTCCATGCATGGACATACTAAATACCAATGTATCACAATACACTTTTTTTCTTGAGGAGGGGGGAAGGTGTGTGTGTTCTTGTAATTTTTAACAAAATTCTGATAGCCATTGATCATTGGATTTAAATTACATGTAAACTATTTTCGTAATGTAAACTTGTAGTATGACAAATTGCTAACTATATGTAGGCCTAAGGCAAAGACCATTGGATTAGAATCTTATATTGTAGGGTTCAATAAAACATATTCGAAAGTAGGTCCAACCATGTGAAATGTAATAGTTTCAAGGAATTCTGGAAAATGCGCTCCATATAGACTTACACCAATTTGACAAGAAAGCATTTAGAAAAACTCTAAAGCATTTATTTATAGCTTGTTTGGCAGTCTCAAGGCATTTGTAGCAATGAGGTGATGGGTTGTAATGAACTCATTCAAATTTATACCAATTTGTTATCTTACAATTAGAAATGAAGTCATCTTAGGTTTTTCTATAAAATGAAATGACTAATGTTATCAAGCACAATTCAGTGCATCTGAGTGAGTTTATTACAAATCGTCCATTGTGGCTACAAAAGCCTTAATAAACTCAAATGAAATTATTACATTACAAGTGGCTGCCAAATGCAACCTTATTTTTTCAATTGGGTAAGGACACATAATGATCAGTTAATCACTATATACTAAGTCACAAAGGATCCACACTCTTAATGATCAGTCATGCTCTATTACTTTATTTTATTTTATTTTGTAACTTTGAATTCTATTGTCTCAACGCAAAAGATGAACAATATACCACATAGAATCCATTTAATTCTATCAATCCTTAATATTCAAAATTTAGATCCAATGGTTTTAACAAATACACAAGTCCAAATCTATTACATCAAATGCTTAATTTCATTCTAAATTTTATAGATTGTGATATTATGAAATGATGACGAGGAATTTGGGCCCGAGTGAAATGAGCCGATTGACTAAGTGAACCATCCTGGTCCAACCAACCTATCAATTTGTCGGGTGACCCAACCCCGATTCAAATCGATGGTCGCACATACCAAGCACCCAATCAATGACAAGATAATACGAGCGTCAGGCTATCCGTTTTGGGAGGAGCGCTACAAGTTTGGTAGTCACACGTGTCTGCGAGTCATCTGGTAGACCTAGGAAGAGTAATAAGCAACCAAGAAAAGTGGGCGACCTATATACGATTGTCCATAATTACAGAACTGACCAAGCAACATGTCGACGGAGCCGATCAACCAATATGATGAATAAGTTGATTAAACAATAGGCTGACGTACCAAGCAACAGGTGCCAACTGCCAACAGGATAAAAAGGCGGTTACAAGCCGTAAAGCAATGCAGAGGAATGATCAATCCGATGCTAACACATGCGTCACTCATTCACATTCTTCTAACTAACTTGAAGAATATTCTTAACAAGGACCACATGTAACCACCGGGAGAAAGGGAGAAACCCCTGAGGATAAAGTATGTTAAAAAAACAACCCAAAGAAAAAGACGATGGAGGATTTCTCTGAAAAACTCTGATCACTAACTTAAGCATCAGAGGGGTGTAGGCTGGCACCACACCGACGTCGTTCATTGTCTTAGTGCAAGTAGGATCCATGAGCAAGATCCCAGATCAAGGGCGACCAAAAGACCATCTTGGACACGACATCATCATGAAACATTGTAAAATGATTTATAAATGTAAATGAACTGCCAACCATCATATTGGAATCCACACTCCACATAATATTGGACTTGCGAATTGGGCCTAAGCATCTATAATATCACAACTAGACGTAGGGGAGTCAAACCAAAAGAGGCCAAACTTTGCAAAACCTTTACAAACTGACCCTAAGCTTTACAACTACATTTAACAAGCCTGAGCTAAGCAGATCAAAGTTTGATTCATTGATGGTCCCATGACAATTAGTAATGAACAAAAATAAAATAAAAGAGAAAAATTAGATGGTTGCAAATTACTGAGGAATATATGGACAAGTGCAATATGTACATTAGATGAACTACCTAAGGGATTCAAGTTGAGACTTTTCCGTAAAGTGAAAAACATCCCCCCAAAAAGTGTATTTCACTTTTTCTGCGCTGATGTGTTAGCCCTGATGTCATTCTAACTTTTTTTTTTTTGGTCAAAACATTCTAACTACTTTTTTTTTTGGGTCAAAACATTCTGACTTTAGCCACTAAGTTGTCTTATCAAATCCAACCTCAACCCTACCTAGTATAATTTATTTTTTCATCAAAAGTTTATCAAACCAGTATGATGAATGGGCCACATTAACAAATTGGACAAACGAATTGATGGATTGAAATTTAAACCTCCATTTTCACCTTTTATGAAAAAAACATTTTTGTTGTTGTTGATATTTATAAAAAGGTACGGTACATAGATTTATCAATTATTTTGGTCTTTAACCATATAACAAAGAGATAAAGTCATCAAGATTTATTTGAGTTTCATAGCAAACCAAAAATCCAAGAAAAATATTGATTCCTGAAAGTGGATTGTATCTGCTCCTCCTATCTAACGCTTCTCTCCGCACCCTATCAGGGCGCGGGCACATCAGTTCCAACAAGTGATATGCACCCCCCAAAAAAGTGAAAATCACTTGTTGTCACTGATGTGCCTGCCCCCTGACAGGGGGCGGAGAGGAGCGTTAGATAAGAGCAGTGGATACAATCCACCCTCTCAATTTCTTCGCTCAAGTATGTATGACTAAGGTATGCTTAATGTCTACTAAATATTTGGAAATCAGATTTGGGAAAGATTGTAATTGTATATGGTTTGTCGATAGTGTTTTTCTTATTTATACGAGGGACAATGGTCCATAGACCAGCTTAAGGTTTATTGTACAAATACTATGGATGTGTGAATAAGATTATTATTTTTATTTTTTATTTATTTCGTTTTTAAGTAAAAGTGGATAACATTGATTAGGTGTGATGGTTTACTATGTGTGATTAAGGAGAAACTCAATAATATATATATTTTTTGTTGGTAAAAGTAACATATTCATTAAAGAAAAGAACTAAACAAAGGAAAACACAAATCCATCTCGAGAAGGTGGGCCAACCAATCAGGAGATCTGCTCAACCAAGATGAAGACAAAGACAGACCCTTTGTGGCCAATACATGGGCAACATAGTTTGCGGTTCTCCTAACCCACAACAGATCGCAGAAATCAAAGAAATAAATTAACATTTTACAATCAACAAGGATGCCTTTAATGTCCAAAGGCCATAGCAGCACTTCCCCTTTGAGGAGGGAGACAACAACTTTATAGTCTCCTTCAAGGGAGATCTTTTCTAGCCCCATATCCAGGGCTGTTAAGAGTCCAAACCGAGCAGTCAAACATTCAGCCACTGTCGCAGAACTAGCCTTGCCCAGCTCCACCAGGGCATTCAAAAAGGAACCATCAAAACTTTGAACAATCACTCAAGCTCCACCCGTGCCACTATCATTGCAAAATGCACCATCAAAGTTTACTTTTGTAACTTCCTTTGGAGGGGGAACCCAAAAAGAAATATCAGCCTTGTTCCCCCCCCTCTCACGCACTCAAGGCCTCAGTATAATCTTAGATCAACCTACAAGCATAAAAAATAATCTTAATGGAAGAAGTACAAGCAGAGCCATAGACATAGTCATTTTTTTACTTCCAAATAAACCAACAATGAATAGCAATGGCAGCCAAAGTGTTAGAATCAATACAAGCTAATGAAGACTCAAGTGTAAACCAATTCATAAACCAAGTCTTAAAAGAGATGTTTGGGTCATTTACGATCCTAAGAGAGAGGAAGGAGGCAAACCAGTTTTTTGAGGATATTTCACAACTTAACAAACAATGGGTCGTGGACTCTTGGGCCTTCTTGCACCTAGGACAAGTATCATCTTTATTGATCGCTCTTTTCTTAAGATTTTCTTTAGTGGGAATAGCATTGTTGCATGCCCTCCATATAAAATGTTTTATTTTTTGAGGCATGAAGCGGCCCCACAATTTGCTCCACATATCATTTTCGTCCCTTTGGTTATGGGGACTAGGGGAAGAAGTCGTAAGATGATAAGCAGATCTAACGGAAAATTCCCCTCTCTTGTCAAAATGCCAAATAAGCTCATCCCTACGGCTAGACATATTTATGAAAATTTTCCTAATATTATCCAGATCCTCTTTAGGGACCAAATTTTCAATAGCACTCAACTCCCACTTCCAATTATCCTTATCAATAAGATTCGAAACCTTAAGAGGGGCATTCTCTAGAATTGTCATTTGAGGGGTCATGGTGAAGTTCCTTGCTTAGGGAATCCATGGATCATTCCAAATATTAATATTATCACCAGATCCAAGGTTCCATCTAAGCCCCTTAACTAACAACTCTTTACCCCTTTGAATGCTTTTCCAAATCCAAGAACAATCATTTTTTAGGCCAGACTCAAGGAATTCCTTATCGGGGAAATATATAGATTTGAGAAGCCTAGCCCACAATGAATTCGGGTTTTGCAAAAGTCACCATGCTTGTTTAGCAAGCAGGGCCATGTTGAACTCATGCAGGTCACAGAAACCTAGGTCGCCATCCCTCTTGTTAACCTTCAATTTGTCCCAACTAACTCAGTATATCTTCTTTTTGTTTTCATCACCTCCCCACCAGATTATCTCTCTAAACCATAGTGCCTTTGTAGAAGGTAGACTTATTTCGGACAATATTATTATAGTTCATGAACTTTTGAGGTTCTTAAGAGTAGGGAAGTCTAGAGCCCAACATATGGTCCTAAAAATTGATATGAGTAAGACTTACGATCCCATCGAATGGAATATGGTTACCGCTATGATGAAGAGGATGTGTTTTTAATTCAAATTGGTAAAAATGGATTAGGGAGTGTATGTCCTCAGTGTCCTATAGAATCCTCATTAATGGTTCTCCTGGTGAGAGTTTTACCCCCAATAGGGGTATTAAACAAGGAGACCTAATTTCCCCCTTTTTATTCCTTATTTGCATTGAAGGTTTGTCGGCAACCTTTAAAGAAAAGGAAAACCTTGGCCTCATCTTAGGTGTTAAAGTGAGAAATAGAAGCCCCCTATCACCCATCTTCTTTTTGTTGATGACTGTTACATATTTTCTAGAGTGAAAATGGATGAAATCATAACAATCCAAAGTTGCCTTCAAGAGTTCAGTAAGGCCTCGGGTCAGGTTATTAATCATGAAAAATCTGAGATTTTCTTTAGCTCAAATACCCCTAGACAGATTAGGAGAATGGTTCAAGGTGTTATTGGAATGAAAAACTCCCAGTTCCTTGGTAATTATTTGGGGCTTCCATCCTCTATTGGTAGGAAAAAAGGTTATCTTTTCGTTTATTTAGAAGAAAAAATAAGGAATAAAATTCAGGGATAAAAATCTAAGTTTCTTAGTCAAGCTGGGAAAGAGATTCTCATGAAGTCAGTGGTTTCGACTATCCCATCTTACGTGATGTTCTGTTTTCTAATAAAAAAAAACATGTAATGAAATTAATTGTACTCAATAATCTTCTTATTGGATGGTAGACAAAGACCCTTATTTTTAGAGGAGATTTTTTTGTGGTTCAATGGTATTGACAGCACTGTTCTATAGTTAGAGAGGAACAGTCAATGACTTTCCGTACTTGTTTCTCCTTTAAAATAAAATTTTCCCGTAATTATCCATATATATAATTTTTCCTTGTAATTATCTAAAAAATATATATTTTTACTTATTTTTGTTTCTATCCAGGATTTGCCATCCAAGATGGTGTCCAAGCTATCATGGGGCTTCACATGGAATAAAATGGGTGAAACTTTGTCTTAGTGTCTTGGACCCCATCCTGGATGGCAAATCCTGGACATAACATTTTTTCCACTATTTCTATTGCATATGCAATCGGCTTGGATTTTATACGCTGATCCTATCCTCTTCTAACCTCCATCGAGCGTTAAATCAGCTCCGAAAGTGATTTTCATTTTTTGGGGTCATGTGTGAATCACTTTTGAGTTTTGAAGCATGCAGCCGTCCCTTGACCTTGGCATCATTGGCGTAGAACATCCTCGCTGATATGCAATGGCTATGGTCATCACATAGAGGCATAGGGCTAAATACCTCTGCATATGCTGATAGTAACCTAAGGGTGTGGTAGATGTACTGTCTAGGATCTGGTGTCAGACACAGGTGACTTCCCATTAAATAAAATGGACATTTTATTCCAAATGAAGTCACCTGGTGCCCTGGACACTGGAAATTTGTTACCGTTTTTTTGTACAACATAACAGTGGAATGCCCACACTAGAAAGGACATATTTTTAACAACTTAACCATATAGGTATTAATCCAACCCAAGCACAAATACATTTTTACCAACCAAAAAATAAAAATAAAAAATGCAATCTCTATATCCAGAGGTCCAAGGTAAAGGGTGAGGTTAAGACCATAAGGGCCTCTATATTCTGTAACTCATAAAACAAGAAGAACGAACAAAAACATCAGGAGACATAGATCGCACTTGGTTCTTTCTTCAATCTTCTCTTTAACTTCGACAATCCCACGTAAGGAAACAAACCCTAATCCGTTATAGGGATCGAAGAAAACCCATCACAGAAAAATTAACATCGATCGAACAATCTTCACTCAGATTCATACTAATCAGAAGAAACAAAACAAAGCAAGAAAGAGGAGCAGCGTTCGAGTTGCAGGTGTTCTTCTTTTTAGATGCGGATCAGCGATGCCTCCAAAGCAGCCCTCGAAAGCTGACTTAGCGAAGAAGCAGAAGGTTGTTGAAGACAAGACCTTCGGGCTCAAGAACAAAAGCAAGAGCAAAAATGTCCAGAAATACGTTCAAAGTCTCCAGCAATCTGTCCAACAAAAACCCGACTCCTCGAAGATCGCCGCCAAGGTTTGGTTTTTTCTCCTCCGCTCTGCAAAGCCCTCTTTCGAATGCTTGATTACTTTTCCACTAGTTGTTTTTGCTGACCAATTAATTTAACCTACAGAAAAAGAAGGAGGAAGAGAAGGCGAGAGAGAAGGAGTTGAACGATTTGTTTAAGGTTGCTATTAGTCAGCCTAAAGTTCCAGTTGGTATGTCTTCTCTTACTGAAGTCAGGCAACCGTTGGATATGCTGCTTTTTTTTTTTTTTTTTAATCTTTATTTATGGATTTTAATGTGAATTATTGGGGTCGTGGTCAGGTGTTGATCCCAAGTCTATATTATGTGAATTTTTCAAGGTGGGGCAATGTGCCAAGGGTTTTAAATGCAAGTTCTCCCATGATTTGAATGTCCAGAGGAAGGGGGAAAAGATCAATATTTACAGCGATAAGCGTGACGAAGGTGATTGAATATCCACTAATATTTGATTCTTTTGTTGATTATGTCACTATTATGTTGTGGGTTTTGTTATTGTTACGTGATTTTGATTCGTGTGGGTGTTTTTCTTCTTCTGTATGTTTAAGAAACAATGGAGGATTGGGATCAAGAGACACTCGAAAAGGTGGTGGAGTCAAAGAAGCAGGAGTATAATCCAAATAAACCAACTGAGATTGTATGCTTTCTCTACCATAGTTATAGAATGTCGATGTAATTTTGTAGTATGATTTGATTAATTGGCATATTGAGAATAAAAAATCATTTGTGTGTTCCCCATCCCTAAACAATTCTTCGTCAGCACATCTTTCTGACTTCTAATGTGATCAAAGTATTTTGTAAAGCTGGTGGTCTATGTCGGCTGTTGTGGCTACAGATGGTGCCATGTACGCTTACAGTTTATATAGTGTTGAAAAAAAAAAGTGGATTTTTAGTCTGCACAAACAATTTTCATTTCGTCCTTCATGTGCATGATACAATAAATCTGCCAGTGTTCTGCACTGACAATCCCAAGTTCGGATAAAGGAGGAGGGTTGCATCAGGTAGACAGCCGGCGTAGAACTCTAACAAACAATATAAATATGGATCTTGAATTTTTTTTCTCTGATCTTATGCCCTTATGAAAGCAATGCTTTGCATAATCACCATGATGCAGTGAGAAATGGGAAAAGGTTAGAGCGTACCCTGGAAGAGGTGCCGTATTGGCACTCGGAGGCAGTGAGAAAGATTTGTTTATTTTGATCAATAAAGTAAAGCTTTTATTGAACAGAAAAAGAGTTACAAGACCGAGAAGAACATTGTGCCCCTAACGCCACCCCTAACCAAACATCAGTGAATCCCACTCAAAAATCCACATATGGTACTTCACCTCATAAAACACCGGGTGGTGAGAGACCCAACAATAAAGTAAAGCCCACGTCTGATCTACAACCTTGTGCACAGGCAGCGTAGAGTCATCAAAGATATGGGAGTTCCTCTCTGACCAGTTAAGGGTTCCCACACCGTGGACAAGTGTGAGTAGATAATAAATATGCTTATCCAAGAGAGTAGGATTTTCCTTGCAACTTGGAACATAGGAACCTTGACATGTAAGAGTATGAAGCTGGAACATTGATATGGGGCGGAGAACAGCTAATATTCTATTTTTTGGGCCTGAAAATTCTGTATTTGAAGCCCATTAAATCTAGTCCAACAGACTGATGAAAAGACCCATTCAATGGTTCCATTAGTTGTAGTTGTTTAATTAGAACTTTTGATCATTATCTTTTTATAGAATGTTAGTCATTATTTGGCTTAATGTTATCAAGTTTATAAGTTGGTTTTTGAGTCTGGCAGTAGGTTAGCTTTTTCAGGGATTTTTTTCAGTTAGATCCTGTTTTGAGGTTTTGCATACTCAAGGCCCCGGAGTGGTTCTGTTCAAGGTGATTTGGAAACCCCCCCTCCCCTCTAAAGTCAGATTTTTTCTTTGGCTTGTCTTCTGGGATTGAATCTTGACCATTGACACCCTCACGGTTACAGGCTTTCAGTTGGCTAATAGGTGCAGCCTGTGTTGCAAGGATGGCGAATCTGTTAATCATCTGTTTATCTTCTGCCCAGTGGCGTTTCAATTTGGGATTTCTTCTTTAAAAGATTCAGCAGACCTTGGGTCATGCTGGATTCTATTGCCAGTCTTTTGTTTATGTGGAATGATAAGAAGATGGATGATCTTTCTAATAAAGGGCGAGTTCTCTGGTCTGTTGTCTCCGCTGTCATTTGTTGGATCATATGGAAGGAACGTAACATTCACATTTTTGAGGGTGTTGCTATCGAGCTTTGCAAGCTCTGGGATCTCACCCTTTCACTGCTTGCCTTCTGGCTGGTTCATCATCCGGAGTTCATGAATGTAAAATTCTGTGATTTCATTTTTGAATGGGAGGCTATGGTCTTCCAGTAGTGTATCCTTGGGGTGCATTTCTTTTTGCCAGTTTTGCCTTAATAAAATTTTCTTTATTTATCCAAAAAAAAAAGAAAGTGAAAATCAAAATTTTGAGCCTTATTTGGGGAATGTCAGAACTCCTTTGTTTGGCTTGGTGTCATTTGGTAGGTCATTCAGCTACCTTTTCAATGAGCACAAGATCTTGCGAATCCAACGTGATTTGGGGAAGTTGTGATAAAAAATAGACAGGATATCACTTAGTGACAAGAATTATTTATCTTAGAGTTTTATTTTAATTAGGAATTTAGAATTTATTCTATGGAGATGGAGTGATATGAAACAAAGTTTTTTGGTGAACATAGTTTATGATCTGGATTTCGGCATATTGATTTGGTGTAGGTTCTAAATCCCGTATCTTGAAGGTGATGATGTTTTTAAGGCATCTAATTCCCTATTTGTAGAGTTCCATTGATCCTGATTCTAGTGGGTTATCTTTGCCTCTGGGTGTTGATTCCTAGAGTTCCTGCCGTGCTAATTCCGTTGGGCTTATCTTTTACTATTTCATTTTTATTTTTTTTATTTTTCTCATGATATCTACTTAGTGCTGAATTATCTTTATCATAACCTTTTCTTTTTGTAATCTAGTTTAAATCCTTACATCTAATATCCTTGATATCGCTGCCTATCCTTTATCCTTTATTCTTCTATTGTAGTTCTCTATTCACTTTCATATTGATTACACCCCTGTTACTACTAATTACTTACTGAATTTTATTCATAAAATTCTGTTTTGATATTTTTATCAAATTACCTGAATTTTATTGCCCATAGTTATTATTCCATTAATTTCCATGGCTGGTTTACTGCTTTGAATTTTCTCCTTCCTTGATAGTGGTGCTTGATCTTGATATTAGTCCCTGGGTTTCCACATTATGGCTACTTGAAGTGGCAGAAACTTTAGGGGAAGACTAATGGACAGCCAAAGGGACAACATTTTTTTGTGATGGTTGGAGCAAATGGATACGTTCTTTGATTGTATCTCTACTATGGAGATGCGGAAGGGCATATTTCTCAAACGACAGTTAATCCCATTCCAATTGGGGTTGTTGTAGAACAATAGAGTGTGGAAGGAGAAGCAGCCCATGGATAGGGGATTTATGTTTACCATCTCAACCAGGCCCTAGACCCAACCCAGTAGTGGCATATCACAGATCACCCACTCTACTAATAAGTTTGAGTCAAGAAACTAATCTCCTAGACAAGCTGGTTTTGCAAGTGCCAATGCAAAATAATATTGACACATACTTTGAGATTTTTTTTAAGTCAATCAAACAGAAGTAATTATAAGGAGAGAGCTCAACATCAAAGAACTCATCCCAAAGGACATACTACATAGTTAAACTGTTGATGTTTTTAAACATGATGATTTCATCTATACTACAAAGCTCGAGGTTGAGTTTTTTGAATGGGGGAGAGGGGAATGCTGCGGGATGCAGAACAACCCATATTCAAATTCTTGGGCTTGAAAAGTTCATATTTGAAGCCCATCTAATTCATTCAGTGGGTCCAAGAAAATACTCATTCCATAGTTCCACTAGTTTTAGTATTCATTTAACTAGGAAGCTTAATAATAATGGATTAGAATTTAGAAATTAAATCTTTATTTGATTTGCTTTTTTATTTAATTCCTAAGTTGGTTTAGAAGTTCTGCTTGTAGTAGGATAGTATTATAGGAAAGTGAAAGTCTTATTTCCACCACTTGTTGGGATTAAAAGTCATTCCTTTGATTTGATTTTGGTGTCATTTGAAAACTTACTCAGTTACCGTTTCAATGAGATTAAGATCTTGCAAAATGTGATGGGGGAAGTTATGACCAAGATACTGATAGGATATCACTTTTTTAGGGGAATTATCTTTTTTAGACTTTTATTTTAATTAGGAGTATAGATATTAGTTAATAAATATGGAGGTGATGGATTGGTATAAAAAGAACTTCTTTTAGTGAATATAGTTTATGCTTTGGCATGTTGATATGGTGTAGATTCCAAATCTCATCTCTCTTGAAGGTGTTGATGCTTTCAAGGCTTGTAGGTGATGATTCTTAGAGTTCCGTTGGTGCTGATTCTAATGTGTTATCTTCCTTCTTTCTTTTTATTTTTTTTCTTTCTTATCTTTTATTTGCTGAATATACCTTATTATAACATTAGATATGATTTCTTATTATTTGATGTAAAAGATTCAATTTAAATCCTCATATTGCTGATATCTCAAATTATTAATATTATTGTTTATTTTTCTTAATTCTAATTCCTTTTTTCACCTCAAATCAACTACATTCCCAGTACTACTATTTACTTGCTGACTTTTATTAATAAAATTTCGTTTGCTTTTTCTTTTAGTTTACCTAAATCTTATATTGCCCATAATTTCATGATTCTTGTTCTTTCAATTTCCACAACTTGTTTAGTTTTTCACTTTTTATTGGTTTGAATTATCTCTTCCCTTTATACTTCATGCATTATAGATAATAAAAAGGAGGGTTAATATAATGATGTCGGATAATTCCAAATGCCTCAAGTAGTTAACAAAGTAACAATGCGGAAGCAAGATATCAATGTGCACAACCAAGAATTGAACTTTAAAATCACAAGTAGCCACAAAATCTAGAAAATTAGAGAATAGAGATATAGAGAAGGAATTAAGAGTGTTTAGAATAAAAAATGAGAAGAAAATAGGAAGAAAGGAACTAGAAGGATTCTAGAATTTCTAGTCAGTCTCAAAATTACCAAAATACCCCACCGTTGCATCAGAATTTTATGAAATTTTATAGGAAGTTAGATGACTCTTAGAGGGATTCACATACAAAATTTCATCGAATTCTGAGATCTCTAGGTCTATAAAATTTTTAAACCCAAACCTGCAGGGATTCTTTAATCAAGAAACTAGGAGAGAAGGAAATGATAGATCTTGAAGGGTTTGAATGGAAAAGTGAAGAAAAATGTAGGTTTATGTCTGATTTCAAGTTTAGATTTAAGAACACCTGACAAGAAGGAATCTTGAATAGGTTTTTGATGAATCTTGTTGATTATTTAATTAAATGAAATAAATTCAATGTAAGAAATTAAAGAAAACATCAAGATAACTTGCAAGAATTAAGAAATAAATATTAGATATGGAGAAAGAGAGAAGAAAAGAAAAGAAGAGAGAAAATACCTTACTCATGGAAGAGAATAAGAGAGGAGAGAGAATG
>JAOXJP010032072.1:0-16777 GCA_025762735.1 Platanus orientalis | reverse complement strand
ATTTTGAATAAAAGAATTGTCTTCTTTGAAGCGTATAGTTGATCAACCTAGGATGAGTTATTTTTTTCATGGTGGAGATTCCATGGAACTCTAGGTAGGTTTTTTCTAGAGCTAGATCATGAATGGTAGGGACTTCCATTCCAAGAAGCCAGGTAATCTCTTATTTTTCTTTTTTCTTCTCATTTTCTTCAACTTTCTTTAATCTTTCTTATACAACTTATTTTGTGCTGCATCAATTTTGGTATTAGAGCCAGGTTTCCCATTAGTCTCTATTCAGTTAGGTTCCTTTAGGTTAGTATTCAGTCAGTTGCAACTAATCCTTATCTAGTTGTAATCCTGGGAAGCCTTGAAACTTTTGGAAAGTCATAAAGGGTGTCTTAGGGTTAAATATGAAAATTTTGAAAATGGCTTAAACCCTAAAATTTCGGAAAGGTTCGTATTCTTTAGATAAGTGATGTGGAGACATGGGGTTTACCGTTGAACATCCTTTTACTTTTCCACATTGACAAATTATTAGGATCATATTTAGTGATCAGTACGAGGACAACTATGTATCTCCTGGTTTGACTAGAAGGTCATTTATACATCCAAAGGCTATATCATCATGTTTTAATGAAGATGACTACTTTATTGTTCAGTTTAAGTGCGGAGAGTATATTGGTGGTGCCAAGTGCTTCTTTAACAAAAATCTCTCCATGGATCATCCACTGATTCTAGGCAGAATATGGTTGGATGCAAAGAGGGCTAAATTTTACAAGGCATTCAATACTCTACATATATGTGAAATGAGTGCATGGTATGAATTCTAAGTCAGGCCTTTTGATATGAGATCACTTCTTTCAGATTTGTTACATTTAGAAGGTATGAAAAGGTTACAAGCCACCAGTGATAAGATCCAAATTTTTATTCAATAGAAGAATGCAAAGGTGGATGAATCCAAGTTTAAGATTGTAGCACATGTAGGAGGAATACCGAGTGTAACATAAATGCCTGAAAGGGTAGTACATGATGATGAGCCACAAGTTGTGGAAGACCAATCTAAAGTTGAGAGATGATCTTGTTGCAGGAGACGCTGACCAAATTAGTGACGAGCCGCTTGATGAGCCAGTGGTAATCATAGATGAGTGCCCTATTGATGTCTAAGTTTGAGACCAGCCAACTATTAAAAAACAAGTTCCAGATCAGGACGAGATCCAACTTATTTGGACAACTACACCATTCTGTGAGCCAAACTTGAAGACTGAAGATGTGTACTACGAAATCTTTCCACTATCCAACCCTTGCGAGATAAAGAGCCTATGGTTATACAGTTCAAGATTTTCATTGTTGTTGATTCTTCTTTACTATAAAGCTCGAGGACGAGTTTTTTCGAACAAGGGGAGTATGATGCAGACATCGTTGCTGAAGTGGATCCTATGTGTGTGTGGGTAGGACTCACATGTGTAGCAACAAAGAGAGATTGTGTGTTGTATATCGGAGAAACATTATCTTAGTTTGAGTTAGAGTTTAATTAGGATTTATTGTTAGGCATTATCTTTTATTTCTTTTAAAGTTTTTATGTAATTAGGAGTCTTTTTAAGTCAAAATTGTAATCCCGTTTTGGTCATATTTTGGAGGGTCAAAACGCATTCGTTTGGGCTGATTTGGTGCCATTTGAAAGGTTATTCAGTTACCTTTCCAACAAGACCAAAATCTTGAGAATCCGATGTGATTTGGGAGAGTTATGACAAAAATACGGGCAAATGTCACTGAAAACCGGGATTTAGTTTTCTTAGAGAGTTTTATTTATTTAGAAATTTTAGTTAGAGTGAGATTTGAAAAGATTGACATGTAATGTCTATATATATGTTTGTAACCCACAATATTAAGGGAATGAATATTATTTTGAGTAAAAGAATCGTCTTCTTTGAAGCCTATGGTTGATCTACCTAGGATGAGTTATTTTTTTCATGGTGGAGATTCCATGGAACTATAGGTAGGGTTTTCCTAGAGATAGATCTTGAATCATAGGGACTTCCATTCTAAGAAGCCAGATAATCTCTTATCTTTCTTTTCAATTTTTTTAATCTTTCCTACACAAGTTATTTTGTGCTGCATCACTTTAGCTTAAAACATTGTGAGGAAGTTGGTTTTCTCAAGGGAAAAGGCTCTTAATTAGGAAAAGTTTCTAACACTCTTTAGCTTGTTTAAAGTATTTTCCCTAAAGGGAAAAGTTCCATTTTATAAGGGTGAGGAACACCCACAACCTTTGGATTGAAATCTTTGAAAATGAACAACCCTTTAGAGCCATTGATTTTCGAAAAATGGGGTTCAAATTTCAAAATAACACTTGGGGGAATTAAATTTCACGATTGACAAATATACGCTCGTGATCGATCATGGATCTCCTGATCGATCACTAATCTAGGCTTAGCCTAATTCAACTCGTGATCGATCACGCGATCCGTGATCGGTCACGAAGTTAGGCACTTAGGCTGTGATCCTTCTTGTGATCGGTCACAGCTGAAGGGGCAATGCTCTTGAGAGTCTTAGACTAAGACTCAATCCATGGTCGTGATCGATTAGGCCCTGATTTGCTGCACTTTGTTGAAACTAGTGCTTGAGCTGTTCTTACTTGGGTCTTTGTTGGTTTTATCACCACACTTAAGTCCACATTTTGGTCAATATATGATATGCAATGCATGCTTTCTTCCTTGAGTGGAATGGACAAATCTAAGGTAGCTTCCGATCTTCTTCCAAGCCTTTGGTCCATCATGTCTCCTTGTCTTGAACTTGAGAGCACATAAGATACTTACAAGACCAAGACCCTTTATAAAGTTTGTCCATGGGATTGACATTTCATACATTAACAGTTTATATCATCCTTGGGATATCCAAAAATGGACTATGCTATCTTTTTACATTTTCCAACAAACAACAAATTGAACTAAGGAATTTTACGCCTCACAATAGGAACCTGTGTCCTTCTCCATAAGATTCAATGGCTCATAAGAAATTATCTCCCTCTCTCTTAGTAATTGTAGAGAAGGATCTTTGCTGCTTTTTTGTTGAACTATTAGATTACTGTTAGAGTAGCTACCCTCCTCTCTTTCTTAATAAAGTTATTGATCCAAAAAATAAAGGTTGATGCTAGCTTATGGGGTTTCTTTACTGGTTTTCATGCATGCAATTAAATGCTTTGAAGCTTTTGTTGTAGTCTAGTTGAACTTCCGTGACTCTAGAAAAGGAAAGCCTATTGTGTAATGATATTGAAAGTACTTTTAGTGGAGTTGATGCCAAGAGGGGAGTACACATCCCATGGAGGATCATCAGATCAAACTATCTAAACTCTAACTATTTCTAATCCCAAACTATTTGGGATTGGCAAAATGAATCATGCTCCCGCATTCCACTCTATCTAGGATGCATCTTCTGTTACATCATATGGTGCCAAGCCTTTTCTCTCTACTTCATCCCAAGTCCTTTTTGGTCTTCCCTTTGTCCTTTTATGACCTTCAACTTGCACCAAACCACTCTCATTGGTGCAATCATTAATCATCACTGCACATGACCAAATGATCTCAGTCTACTTTTCTTTATTTCATCACCAATTGGGGCTACCCCAAGTTCCCACAAATATATATTATTCTTTCTAACCTCAACAATTATGCACCTCAACATCCTCATTTCAGCTATGCTCATTTTATATCATAAACTTCTCTGCTAAAATTTTTGACCGCATAAATGGATTATTATTATTTTTGAATGGTAAAGTTTTATTATTTGACTCAGTTTAATTTAATTTCCAGTGTGGGCTTTTCATTTTGTGTTGATTATTATATTTGATGACATATCTGGAAATGCCATTTCCTTTGTAAATCTTCTTATGTAAATTATTGTAATTATATTTATAACTATTTCCTGTACTGGAAAGTTTATGGGTTCAAATTAGAATTTCTACAGTTTCATTGTGTATTATAGTAAATGAAATCTGGGTTTGGTATTATACCAGTGCATCTCAGTAGAGTTGGGATCTGGTCTAGTGTGGATTGGACCTAAAAAACATCCAGTACCATACTACCATGGTGGCGCAACATGTCTAAAAGTAAGGGCACTTTTATAAATACAGATGGGGAAGGGTGTTTTCGTAAATGAACGTGGGATAAAGTATCCATGTTTGATTACCAAAATGCACTTTTTAGACCTAATGCCCTTGACTCCTTTTCAATGTGCCATGCAACTGTTCTGGATGTTTTTATTCATTGAGTGCATTAATTTGGATCGAGTCTCAGTTCACAATTGGATATGTGGACATTAAATTGGAGAGGTAATGATACGGAAAATTTATCTTATATGTTTATAATTTCTTTAAAGGATGCAGAACTGTATTTGAGAAGTGAACATTGACCTGTGACCATGTAGGTGGCTGCTTGGAAGGATGATGATGGAGATTGGTATGAGACTGGCCTACATATATTTTGTAAGTTTGATTTCTTAGAAAATTGTAGTTTGTAACTTTTAAATGGAGTATTTGCTTACCGCAACCATTGTTTAATTAAGATATCTTATTGAAGGTTTTATAAGTCTTAATTATTGTTTTGAAACCTGAACTGGATTGATTAACTCAGGAACCAAGCTTTTGGCCAGTGATCTGGCCAGTCAGACAGTCAACCTGGTCTACCTAGGTGGTTCTGTTCGAATCGCCCGAGTCTCTGTAATCCATCGAATTTAGAATTAAAGTGAATATGAGAAATTTTTTTAATGATTAGTAGGGTTTCCCCTTCATCAATCTTCTGGTTTTATTGGAAGCACTCAAATTGAGCCAGACAAAAATGATAGCAAGCTTTGAGTTTAGAGGAAAAGGGGGTCATTATGGTGAAGTCTCTATATAAATCTTTTTATGCTTCTCAGCACAACTCTTTTCCTCATTCCGGGATTTGGGTGGGCTGTCCCAATTAAGGTTTGAATCTGGACAGTGGTGTGTGACCATATATTCACTGTGGATCGCTTAGTCACAATGTAGCCAAAAGTGTGTTTATTACTTTGTTATATTTGAAAGAGGGGCTTTCATTCAACACCTCCTTTGTTGACCTTTCTCTTCAGAGGTCTGATTGTATATGCTTCTTCTTTTGTTATTTTTATTTTTTTCTTTTGAACTTGGTTATGCCAGGCACCTTACAGGTAACTCTAGCATTTTGGAAAAGTGTTCCATCTGGGCGAAGGGCTCAGGTGCTTTGGAGGTTTTTTCTTCTGGCATTTGTATTTGGTTAGAGATGAATAACAGATTTTTACAATCACTTGGAACTTGCATATAAGGTGGCCTTTTAGGCTAAGGATATGGTTTATTTTTGAGCTTCAAATCGTAAAGATTCTCTAGGATTTTGGCCTGTCAGCTTTTAGGAACAGATGAGAGGTTGTGATCTAAGACAGTTTTTAATCCACTTGGCATTATATGTATGAGTCCGATGCAAGGTTCAAAATGTTGCTGTCGGTGGAAATGTCGGTCAAGCCAAAATAAGATATATATTGGAAATGTCGGAAATATCGGAAATAAATATTGTAAAAATCGTGGAAACTTAGGAAGCATATTCTAATTTAACTACACATGCACAAGGGAACAAATAGATTCATTAGGAATGATAGCTTATTTTAGTTCACTTGTATTTTAATTTTCTTTATAAGTATACATGCATACATAATGGTTGACAAACATATCATAATCTAATCGTATAAATATAAGGGAATAAGTAGATTCTCTTCATTTTCTTCTTTTCTCCTTCTTCCTCTCCCTCCTTTTATTTTCTTTGGAATTTATTGTTTTTCATATAATTTTTTATCATGACAACACATTGTTGACGTTAGGCAATAATATATTGCGAAAGGGGAATATTCGCTCAACACGTCGACATTGTACATCATGTCGACCGGAAATTTCATGTCGGTATAGGAATATGTCGTGTCAGTCCTGGTAGACATGAACATATGTCAGGAGACATATAAAACATTTCGAGACATTTGATACCATGGTCCGATGGGATTGGATTCTTTGTTTTGTTTTGTAAACTTCATATGGTATGGTAAGGCTCTCCCCCCTTCCCCCATAAAAAAAATCTTTTAATCATTTTTGAAGACACCAAATAAATGTTGAAGCATCGACCACGGTCAACAATATAAACTTTCATTAGAACCATGTACACCATTCTTCCACTTCTTTTTTTTTTTTTTGGGATAAGAAAAGCGAATATGTAAAGCCTACTATTTCATGCATGTTCTTGCATCAAATTGTTTTCAAAATATCCTAAGCAACTAGACCAAGAATAATGATGATTGTAGTGTTTGAGGCTAAGAGCTTTGAAAATGAAGCGTGGAAAATGGGGGGGAGGTGTATTTCAATTATAGAAAGAGGGAAGACATTGAGATAGAAGATTATGAATGTCATGGAAGTTAGGATGGCTGAAGGAGGATTTAAGGAAGTACATTAATCAAAATAAGTCATTTTGTTTGGTCAAAACGTTGAAGGAAGGTAATCATGTTTTACTTATGAGGATGAAAGAGAACACTAAAGGTTGCTATATGTTGATATTGGTGCTTGTTGAGTATAGGGGGGGCAGTTTTGTTGCCATTCCTAAAGGTAAAGGAGGAAGCAGATGGGAAAATATTCTGTGTTGGAAAATAATTTTGGAGAATAGGAATCAAAGTATGGAGGTTCTAGGGGCGCACATGCATCCATTGAAGATGGAAATAAAAAGATTTATTAGAATATAAGAGGATGAAATAGATTGACCAAATAGGGGTTGACTAAACGGCAGGTTAGAGAATATTCTCAAGACTCTAGAGAAGATCAGATGCCCATTCCAAGAATCTTGGGTCAGATAGTATCTCATGAGGGAAGATTGGGGATAAAACTACCTATATGGAAGGAGAGAATGGATTGCATTTTTGGGAGGTGTTGAAGTATATTAATTTGTGCATCTCCAAACACCTTAAGGTTTTGGGAAAGTTGGTTAATTCACTATCAACATGGTATTAGAGCAGGTTTGGTCGTGAGTTTAAATCCCGGTAAAATTATTTTTCCGGATGTAGTTTTGTTTGCATGTACGCGTTATGTGGACCCATTCCTAGCTCCCCAAGTGTGTTCCTAGGAGAGAACAATGTTCCTCTTGAGGCGGGGTGTTGAAGTATATTAATTTGTCTATCACCTAACACCTTAAGGTTTTGGGAGAGTTGGTTAATTCCCTATCAATAGGAGGATGTGATAGTGGCAAGACAGATGGAGGTAGACAGGGATTGGGAAGAATGGTTAAGATGGTCATGATGATGTTGAATATGAAATTACTCAGATTTGATATCCAAATGTGATCCTAGAGGGTGGGGGGGTGAGTAAGATCCTGCCTAATTTCAATCTATTTAGCCGAATTTGTCACTATTCAAATTTAAGTCCTATTCAATGAGTTTTTTAAACAAGTTAGGCAGCAGATTAACACAATTAGAACATAATTTTGTTACAAATGTAAGCAATTAATATATGCAACCACAATAAGTAAGCACATAAAGAGACACAAGCATTCACACAATGAACACCAAGGTTTATAGTGGTTCATCCACCCTCCGGTGCCTATGTCCACTCTCAAAAGCTCTTTCCCGAGCTTGTTTAATTTTTATCGATAGATCTCCTAATATATTAAAGGAAAATTAACCTTAAAACAAGTTCAACGAGAATCCACTTGCACCTAGTGTCTCTTGTGAGTGCACTTCATCCATGGACTCCGATGGACGCCTTGAGAATCCGCACTTGGTGCTTTGGAAAGTGCTTAGCAAGTTTTCCTTAAGTGGCTTTGGTGTAGGCTACACATTCTGTAGCGTTGCGGAGATTCTTCCGTAGTGGGTTGACTCTTTGTAGGTTGATTTGACTATTGTGATCACTCTTTGAACTTGAAGAATTAAGGTTTTTAGTATAGGAATTGACTCTCCAAGCTTACCCAATGATGTAACTATGGATTGGTAAGCTTCCCACATGACCTTATCATAGGTTTTACTATGGGCAAATGGGTTAAGGTCGTTCATTAAGCTCTTTCATAGATTTATAAGTATTTGACACTCAATTGAACACACTTTCACATGGTTTTCATATAGTATTCAATGTGAAATTCTTGTCCATACCATTGGGGGTTGTTCTCTATTTATAAAGGAGCAAAACCTTACTCTAAAGTCTTTCAACGAATCTTTTTCCAACTAATAAAACATAGAGCTGTTGAGAAAATTCGCAAGCTGGATTTTTCCTTTTGTTGCTCCTAATTGATCAGATAGTTTTCTGATCGGTTAGAGACCCATTGATCAATCAGGAATCACTCTGGGCAATGTTTACAAAAAATGAACACTACCTGATCGATCGATCAAAAAAAGCCTAATCGATCGAGATTCTCGTTTCTGAATTTTTACCTTATTTTAAACTTGTAGAGATCGTCGAGTCGGTCGTTTTGAGTACTTATGGGTTGCAACTATATATCGGGATTAATATCCAAATCATTACATATAAATCAATATCCAAATCGAGAGGGCAACCGACCATAGACTGATCAGAGTTGAGAATCAATTTACTGCAAAGCATCTTCCATTGCAGTAAAATGAAGTGCTTCCTTAATATAGAGCAAAAATCGTTTGAATTCTGGACTGATGATGTCCAGGGACCTGGTTCTTTCTCTATCACAGAGAGGGCAAATGGGAGACCTCATGAAATTTCTTTTGATGGAGAACTGTGTGAAAGAATCATTGGTTTTTTGAATCGTGCTAAGGTGGCAAGATGGGATGTTGGATTCCAAGAGACTCTTCACTCGAAAGGTGCTACGATATTCCTAACTAGGGGATTGAATTCATGGGGATGGTTTATCAAAGTCACGGAATGGAGAAAGGAGAAGAAGAATATGTTTATAGTCATCTCTGCGGACTCGGATTTCTTAGGATGGACATCTTGTGCTCTTATTCTAAGGCAAATGACGGAGGCAAAGAAAAAGCAGATTATCCCTCCATCCGAAATCATCCCGACAAGGAAGATATGGTCTCAGGTGAGTCACAGACTCACACGCAGAGGGATAAAGGGGAGGATTATCAGAGGAATGTGGTCCTTATTTGTGAGGTATGGGGTGCCTCGGTGGACTGGGAGCTGGTGGGCTTGAAAATGGCCAAGGAATGGTGTTTTTGTGCTGATAACGTTATCTCTAGTGGGGAAACCTGAAAATAGAGCCCTTTGCTCTTTCTCGACTGCGGTGGATGTTGAGATGATCATGAGAAAGGGCCCGATTGATTACGAAGACGGATTAATCCTGCTATGTTATTGGTCTCCGGCCCACCATGCTTTCCGATGTCTTTATTGAAGGGGGAACAGTGGATTAAAATTTTGGGGCTCCCCACTAAGTTATGGAAGATGGAATGTTTCAAGTCGAT
Organism: Platanus orientalis; assembly: GCA_025762735.1. NCBI lineage: Eukaryota > Viridiplantae > Streptophyta > Magnoliopsida > Proteales > Platanaceae > Platanus > Platanus orientalis. The sequence goes on along the minus strand of JAOXJP010032072.1, from coordinate 7,357 downwards.
TGGAGAAAAATGTGGAGGGTTGGTGGATGTTGAGAAGTAGCGCCCTAGCTCAAATCCTTACTCTGCACCGAGATTGAAAGTAGCTGGAGGTGATCTAAGCTTAATCCCGAGGGTTTTGCTGATAAGGTTGTTGGGAGAGGAATGTTTACTGGTAATCGAAGTGGAAATGTTTGCTCCAGTTGATAACCCCGACGAGAGGCGTCTTGGTGAGTTGAGAATGTGGTCGAAGGTTGTGGAAGACCCTGAAAATTCCTGCGTTGCCCTTGGTCAAAGTGATAGTGGCTGGGAGTTTCAAATTTCAAGATTTGAAAAGGGTGGGCCGTCTTCTCATAGGCCCATGGACCCAACGCCAATTAAGAAAGGGCCCGATGGGTGTGGTCTGTCTTTTAAATGGGTTCAGAAGATGAACTGACCGGTTGGACCGGAGTCTTGTATGGTAAATGACCCATACCCCGACTCGAGCCCTAACTCATTAGGGAGAATCGTTTTATTCCCCTTTTTTCACCGGAGGAGGTGAAGGAGTCTGAAGAGGAAGGAGTCGACTTAGAGAACGAAACTAAGATTTGTCACGACACAATCAGCCACTGCGATTTGGATGGTGGGAACAAGGATGTTGGTTTGGGGGGTGGATCACAAGAGCTCAACAAAGGGGTGATGCATGGGGTGGACGATAGACAAAATGGTGATGGAGATTAGATGAATTGAGCTAGGCCTTATTCTAGCAGGGATTTGATGGCAGAAAGGGAGGTGAGGTCTCGGTCTGGTTCTTATGGGGGAGTTGCTAACTGCTTAAGGGGGGATAGGGGAGATTCCTTTGGCTCGATTGCGATTCCTAGGCTTGATTGCAGGGATGAATGTGAAGATGAAGTTAGCGGCAACTTGCCTTGTCCGTAGGCTTGTTTGGGGATTGGTCTGGACAGGGAATGGCCCCAGGAGGGGAAGAGTGCTTATTTTGTAGACGATGATTTGATCCTTGGTGGTGAGGAGTTTTTATTCACTATGCCGAATAGTGTTCACAGTGAGGCTATTAAGGATGGATGTGACGATGATGCCAGACAGGTCGTCTCTGATTCGGAAGGGGAATATTTGTCTCAAGATGATGAGGCTGGGAGTGGATAGAGGGAAGGGATGTTCAGAGTCTTCCATGATGGCTTGGGGAGGCTAGTCGAGTACTCTGATTCTTCTGGGGGTGAGGAGGTTGATGGTGTTACCCCTGCGAACTGCCACTATGCAGAGGGTGGGCTGAATTCTAATCACACTGTCAACACCAATACTCTCTCCACTAAATCAGGTAATTCCAAAATTGAAAGTCCTATTAGTTGCTTGCCTGTGTCTGTTTCCTCCTCTTATGCAGGTTTTTCTCATGATCATTATGATCCTTCTACTGGGTTGATGGAATGCCAAAAGCTTATGAGGAAGAATGGGGTGGATTGCGGTGTGAGTGATGGAAATGTGGATGATTACAGCAGTGATGAGGAGGTGGATAGATTCAACGGGAAGATTGGTTTGACTGTTAGTGATGGGGATGGAAAGGACGTAAAGTTGTCTAATTATCGCAAGATGTCGGATGATAGGGGGAAGACTTACACGATGGATCGTGGTCATAGGGAATTGAGGAAGCTTGAATGGGATATGAAGGATGGGGCTATGGGGGATAAATCATAGAGAGGTGGACGATTGAGTTCTCTAACGGTCTCTCGATGTTAGTGTTGACTTGGAATGTTTATGGGCTGGGCGGAGTGGAGAAAAGAAGATTGGTCAAAGAAGCCATTAAGAGTTGTTCTCTGGATGTCTTGGTGATTCAAGAAACCAAGAAAGAAGAAATGCCTTGCAAGTTGGTTAGGTGGATTTTGGGGCCTGATATATCCAAGTGGTGTGTGATCCCAGCTGTGGGCACTTTGGGTGGTATTTTATGTGCTTGGAATCTTTCTAGTGTCTGCCGAATTGAGGAGCTTATTGGTAGATTCTTGATCTCTATTATTTTAAAGGACCTTGTCCCTGGTCATGAGTGGATGTTCACTGGGGTTTATGGCCCTCCATCGACTACTAATAGAGAGGATTTTTGGGAGGAGTTGAAGGGGTTGAAAGATAGATGGACGGGGCCATGGGTGGTTGGAAGAGATTTCAATGTGATACGGTTTGTTAATGAAAAAAGGCCTAGTGGAAGAATTACCCGAAGCATGAGAGACTTTGAGGATTTTGTTAGAGATGGGGACCTTTGTGACTGTCCTTTGTGCAATGCCAAATTTACTTGGACAAACAGAAAAGACAATCCTATTTTGTGCCATTTGGATAGATTCTTGGTGATGGATGATTGGGAGAAGAAATACCCGCATTACTTCCAAGAAGTAAGAACCAAAATAACTTCGGATCATTGGCCAATTGTATTGCAAACTAGTGCTCGAAGTTTTGGTCCAAAGCCGTTTAGATTTGAGAACATGTGGACATCTCACCCCTCTTTTCAAGACTTGATCAATAGGTGGTGGAATGAGTGCATGGTGGGGGGGTGGGGTGGATTTCGGTTCATGCAAAAACTTTTTTATGTGAAAGGAAAGCTTCGGGAGTGGACTAGAACAACCTTTGGAAATCTTAAGATGAACAAAGAAAAGTTAAGTGCGGAGTTGTGTGAGATTGATAAGATGTTGGAGGAGGATGGGGAAAGAGTTGTGGATCTAGGGGTTAAAAGAAGGGAAGTGTTGTGTTCTCTTGAGAGAAATATCAAAGTGGAGGAAATTTTTTGGCACCAAAAGGCTAAAAGCAAATGGCTCAGAGAAGGTGATGGGAACACTAGTTTCTTCCATAAATTGGCCAACAGAAGGAAACGGAAAAATGTAATCTCTAGCATTATGGTGGAAGGGGAGGAAATCCAAAACTTTGATGATATCTTAAATGAAACAACTTCCTTTTATGAGAAGTTGTGTAAGAAGGATGGGGGGAGAGACCGATCATTCAAAATTTGTTTGAGGCTAGTCCCCAAAGGAATCAAATGAGTGAGCTAGAAAAGCCATTCACAGAGGAGGAAGTCAAATGTGCTATCTTTGCTATAGAAGGGGCTAAGGCACCGGGCCCTGATGGCTTTACTATGCATTTTTATCAAGAATGTTGGGAAATTATTAAAGAGGATCTCATGAAGGGTTTTCAGGAGTTTTATGAAAGGGGGATTCTGTGTACTGCCATTACGTCCACTTTTATTGTTTTGATTCCCAAGAAAGAGGGGCCCAGAGACATGGGGGATTATCGTCCTATCAGTTTGGTGAGTAGCCTTTATAAAGTTATTTCTAAAGTTTTGGCAAGTTAGTTAAAAGCCGTTATGGGTGAGGTGGTGTCTTCAACTCAGAGTGCGCTCATTCAAGGGAGACAGATTTTGGATAGCATATTGATTGCAAATGAGTGTGTGGACTCGACGAGGAGGAATAGGAGGAAAGGGGTGGTGTGTAAGATTGATATGGAAAAGGCCTATGATAGGGTGGATTGGGATTTTCGTGTTTGGGCTCTTCGTAAAAAAAGGTTTGGTGATAGATGTATTTGTTGGATTAAAGGGTGTATTATAGAGCTGTTCTTTTCGATCATCTTGAATGGAACATCTAGGGTTTTTTTTAAAGCCACTAGGGGTCTTCGGTAAGGGGATCCTCTCTCTCCATTCCTCTTTTCTATTGTGGTGGATGACCTAAGCGCCATAAAGAGAAAAGGCGAAAGAAACAAGACTTGTGGAAGGTTTCATCATTGGGGATGACAGAATTATGGTGTCCCATCTCCAGTTTGCTGATGATACGATTTTGTTCCTCAAGGCGGAAGTGGAAAATATTAGAAGAGTGGAGCTTTGCATGAGAATTTTTCAAGCTATATCTGGTTTGAAGGTGAACCTGTTCAAGACCTATATGGTGGGAATTGAGGTTGAGGAGAGCGATCTTAACTCTTTCGTTGAAGTTATGGGGTGTTCTATTAGGAGCTGGCCGATAAAGTATTTGGGCATGCCGTTAGGTGGAAATCCTAAGGTTGTGGCTTTCTGGGATCCGGTGGTGGAAAAGGTTGCTAAAAAGGTAGCTTGTTGGAAGAGATCGTATATATCCTTGGGAGGTCGCATCACTTTGATTAAAGGGGCTCTATCCAATATTCCGGTGTACTACATGTCCATGTACAAAATGCCAAGTAAAGTTAATCATGTCATTGAAAGATACCAGCGGGATTTCTTGTGAGATGGACGGTGCCAAAAGAAGGATCCTTTGGTCAAATGGGAGGTAGTAGTGAAGTCAAAGGAGCAAGGAGGTCTAGGGTGGGTCGGATAAGGGAGAGGAATGTGGCTTTGATGGGAAAATGGTTGTGGAGGTTCATGGTGGAACATGGGAGCTTATGACATTCCATCATTCTCAGCAGATATAGGCATGATGATAATGGGTGGGACTGCAATCGGAATCTTCCTTAATCACATTCCCTTTGTTGGAAGCACATTACCCAAGTCAGTCATGTATTTTATCCTCATACCCGCTTTCTCCTTGGGAATGGTTTGAGAATCCGTTTTTGGGAAGACCTGTGGTGGGGGGATACTACCCTAGAAATTGCCTTCCCTCGATTATTCCCCATAGTTGTGCATAAAGAGGCCAAGGTGGTCGAACTCCTATCCCAAGGGGTTAATGGTAATGAATGAAATCTCCCTTTTTCTCGAGATCCTTATGAGTGGGAAATCCCTATTGTTGGTAATCTGATGGAGAACCTCTGTTTGGTCTTTGTGGATAGGGATGCAAGGGATTCCCGCGTGTGGGCCCCTTCTTCGAATGGTATTTTTTCATCCAAATCCTTTTTTTTCAATCCTGACCAAAGGTCCAACCTTGATACCTCAAGTTCCAACCACTAGTATTTGGAATTCAGTGGCTCCAAGAGTTAAGGCCTTTTCTCGGATATCCTTTATTGAAAGAAAAAAATACTATGGACGTCCTTAAAAGAAGAAGACCTTTCTTATGCATCTCCCCATCTATTTGCCCCCTATGTAGGAGGTAGGCGGAATTGGGAAATCATATTTTCCTCCATTGTGGCTTCACTTCAAAAGTGTGGAACTTCTTCAAATAGGCGCTAAACCTTCATCTTGTTATGCTGGATTCTATGGATGGCTTGTTCAGACAATGATGGGGAAAAGGGGTTAAAGGGGGTTGGGGCAAAATGTTCCTCAATGTTATTCTCCCAGGGGTGGTGTGGGGGATTTGGAAGGAGAGAAATAGTAGGGTATTTGAAGACAAGGCCAAGAGTGTGTGGGCAATCATTGATTCCATTGTTTGTGAGATTAGCTCTTGGGTTCTTGTGAAGAAGGAATTCAAAAATTGCTTTATGAATGATATGATTCGGGATTGGGTTTCATGCATCACAGATTCCAATGTTGCTAATATAGCCCCCATTCAAGTGTGGAATCCTCTAGAAATGGGGAAATACATAGTGAACTTTGATGGAGCTTCCTTTGGAAATCCGGAGCCAACGGCTTTTGGATGTGTTATGCGTATCTATCAAGGTAAAATTATGGGAGTAAAGGGGGGGCCGATTGGGGTGAGTGATGCCATTCATGTGGAGACCATGGGCTTATTGGAAGGGTCGAAGCTTGCTAGCGAGAAAGGGTTTAGAGAGTGTATCTTAGAGGGAGATTCCTTGATGGTCTTCTCTTGAAAATTGAATCATTTCATTGCTGAAATCAAATCTCTCGTCAAGGACTTAGCTGCTGAATTATATCACGTTCCAAGGAACCAAAACTCCCTAGCCGATAAGATTGCCAAGTGGTATGTTAGCGAATCTTCTATGTTTGAAGGGGATCTCTTACCGGAGTGTTGATGTAGTTTGCCTTTGTTATTTTTGTTGGTTCTTGTAGCAGGTTGGCTGCTTTGTATGGTTGGCTGCCTTTGTTATTTGTGTTGGTTCTTGTAGTAGGTTGGCTGCTTTGTATGGTTTCCCTTTTGTTTCTTCTATTTTAATATATTCTTTGTTATTCATAAAAAAAAAAAAAAAAAAACTATACATCGGGATCAAAAGTTATGGCTGTTTAAAGTTTTAGGACCATTTTTACTTTTTAGCTTATTTTTCTTTAAGGCAACCACTTTGGGTTCCACCTGTGTTTTATGGGAAGGTCTCTAAATGCCACCTATGGTCTTTGGTTCAGTCTAATCCTTGAGTACCACTTACCTGTGAAGCTCACGGTTGGTTCTTGAGCTGCTGAATTTTGACTTCTTTGTATGTTTGAGTCTGTCATTTACAAGTCTTTGCCCATATAATCCTTCTTCATATGGCTTCTTGAGATGTGGTCCATGTAAAGCTCTTTCAGACTTTGACTTGGACTTACATGAGTCAATTGATATTAAAACTTTTACGTACATGTACAATTTCGAATAATCACTACTTACATCATGTACTTTTACATTTTGGAATGGAATTGACAATTAATACATTTTACATTAACAAAAAAAGGATAAAGCCACGAAAATACGATTGGTGGATGAGAAGTCTATCTTTTGGTTGGACATGGAGGAAGTAGAGGTGCTTCATGCAAGGGGGAAGATTGTAGCCTTATAGGGAAGTCTATCCTTCATTAAGTAGTAAGTAGTGGCCGGTGGCATGGTTCCAAATTTCGTCGATATTTCGAAAATATCGGCGAAATTTCGGTATTTTTTTGGGGGGTGAAATAAAAAATTGGGGGAAACCAATTTTTACATTTTTTCGAACAAATTTCATAAAAATATCGACGAAAAATATCGCTAATTAAACTGAAAAAAAAAAACTTAATCTCATCAAAATAGGATCGATTGACCGCATATTCTCTGTAAAAAGTAGATTCTAAATGAATCTATTTCCTCTTTCTGAACGATTGATAGATTGATAGGGTAGAGACGTGTAGAAACAAATCTATTCCCTCTTTGAAAGATTGATAGGACAAAGATAAGAAGGGGCTTTATAAGAATCTAAAACGAAAAAGGGGAGAAATAAAAAAAAAAAAAAAACTAGAAAACTAGCAGCAGAAGAAGAAGAATAAGAAGAGAAGAAGAAGAAATACCTGATTTGCCGCTGCCGCCGGTTGCTGCATCGTCGTCTCCTGCTGCCGGTTGCTGCATCGTCGCCACCTGCCTCCGGTCGCTGCATTGTCCCCCCCGGGTTAGGTCACTCTCTCGTTCTTCCTCTTTCCCCTTTCTCTGTCTTTGCACACAGTCACAACACTGGTTTTTTTTCTCTTTCACTTCACACAGTCGCACGATATGGCTTTATAAAACGAAGCAAATGTTCTGTGATAAAAATGCCTTCGTAGTTTATACGGTGAATTATAAACAGACATGTGTTGTTTTTGGGGGTAAAAGGGTCCAAAAAAGTGTTCAGTTGAAAAAGTAGGTGG
>JAOXJP010032061.1:0-16778 GCA_025762735.1 Platanus orientalis | reverse complement strand
AAAACCTCTGGAGGAAGAAGCCTTATTGGCTTGAAAGCTATTTCATGCCACTTTGGCATATGGATAAAGTTGAGGTTTTGGTTTCCTAAACATCTTACCTTGTTTCAAGGGTGCCTTTCCATTGATTGTACTTTCCTTCCTCTCAACCCCATAGGTCCTTTGTGATGGTCCTAAAGAAGACACTTTCTCCTTGCCTTTATGGGAAGCTTGTGCAATAACCTTTTCCTTATCTTTCACAAAGACATTCTTAGTCTTGTGTGAGGAAGAAGTATGATTGACATTAGAATTAAATCCAAGTCCTCTCATGTCATCATGATTCTTTTTCATGGAGATCATCTTCTTTAATTTTTCATTTTCTTGAGCTATCATGGATAATGACTTCCCCTTGTCATCCTCAATCTCTTTGATTTTCTTGAGGTACTCTTAAGGATTTTCTAGTGATTTGAGTGTAAGTGATGTTCATTGCTTTGTTCTTCTCATTTAGTGCATTTACTTGACTTTCTAGTTCAAGTATGAGAGAACCATCATTGCTTATTTCATCCTCACTACTCTCTAGAGACTTGAATTTCTCCTTAAGTTCTAGGATTTTCTTAGATAATTTTTCATTATCCTCAAGAAGTTTCTTTTTTTCAATTCTCCTATTGTCTTTTTTGAGACATTGAAATGTTTTTGTCTCACTAAGCCTATTTTCAAGAAGTGTGATCTTTAGGCTAATTTCTTCTTTAACTTTGAGAAGCATGGAATTTTCATTGGAAAGTTCTTTTTTTCTTCCACTTTAAAGGGAGATTCTTATTGAAGATAGGAGATTGTATCTTCCAAGGAGTTGATCTTTTGGACCACTTCCTTGCATTCTTTCTTATTGATGCAAAGACATCATTTGTCAAATCCATGGGCAAAGGTGTGGAAGAAGCTCTAACAAGTTAAGCCTTGAAGACCAAGACTCAAGCTGGGCTCCGACTTTCGAGAAGGTAAAGGCATGCATGTAGCTTCACAGGGATCATGTAGTATGACCCTTGGCATGTCCACACACATGGTTGAATGCCCTAAATTGATCCCAAGTGGATATGGACCTCCCCAAGATGTACACAGTAGTGTAATTACAGAATTCACTGTGTGTAACCAATCACAAACCCCATGACCGATCACAATGTAGAACATAATATTCGTGATCGATCACAAAGCCCCTTAGAGTTTTTGACCTCCCGAGGATTAGGCCCCTTCTCCATGACCGATCACAACTTGGGTCCTAATAGCCTTGTAATTGATCACAAAGTCCATGATTGATCACAGCATGGTTGTGACTTAAAGCGGGGTTCACACCACTCGACACCCCCAAGCATGTTTTGAGGGTTATGAAAAAAAGACCCATGATCGATCACGAATCTGGCTTTTTAGGAGTCCTCTAAAACTCTGTTTTAAATGTATGACTAGTTTCTCTTGCCCGTTTGAAAAGATTCTAATCCAAGGATTGTGATCATTTTCTATTCTTTATTAAAGGAATGTTTCCCATTAAGGCAAGACAATCTTTAAGCATTCAAGAGAGTGTTATTTGCTTGACTAAAAAGAGCCTCCAAGGGTAAGAAACCCTATTCCTCTATTGTTTGAGTTCTAAGCTTGAAAGTTTATCAAGAAAATCTCTCTCGGTTCCCTCTTAGCTCATATTAACTAGTATATACTTGAGAGGTGTGGTTTGGGTTTTCCTTAGAGGAAACCCCATTGTGGTTGGCCTAGCTTATGAAGCTCTAGTGCCATAGCTTGAAGAAGAAGTGGGTGTATAAGGCAAATCAGCTCAACAAAGAGCACTCCCACATGAGGTAAGAACAACAACATCAATCAACTTAGTGGTAATATTTGCTATTCATTTTACATTCATTTGCATATTCATTCATCATCCTTTACTTTGCTTCCACTAAAGACACCTGAAGCTTTACTACCTTTGCTAGAGACACCAGAAGTAGTGCACATTCACCGGAGACACCGAGTGTTGTTGTGTAACTTGATTGTGAGCAAGTAGTGAGGTTTTGTATGTTGACCTAGGTTGTATGTGACAATCTAAATGAAATATACCTAAGCTCATAGTGAGATTTATAAGAGTGGACGTAGGCCTTAGTGCCGAACCACTATAAATCTTATGTTGTGGGTTGATTGTGTGATTGCTTGTCTCTCTTATTTGTACTCGTATATCTTATTGCTTGCCACGTGTTTGTTTAAATGCTTGAGTAAGCACCTTAATGCACACATTTATTTAAAAAGATTAAAATCAATCCCAACATTGGCAAGAAAGGGTAGAATAAATTGGATATCCTATTCACCCCCCTCTATGATAACTTTAGAGACATTTCATTTCCTAAGTTGTTTATTCTTCTTCTTTATCTCAACACTTTGAAGGAAGAGGCTATTGAAAGCACTTTGATTTTGCTCACTCTCTTCTTCTCCCTCACCATCACTACGTGAGTCATTTTGATCACCAAATGAACTCAAGGGAGATCCATAAGCTATGAAGGCTTTGATCTCTTGTGAGGTGTCCTCCTCACTACTTTGGCTCTCTTATTCCAAAATGTTGGAATCATCATCCCAAGTAGTAGCCATGACTTTAATTTCTTGTTCTTTTTATTGCTACAATCTTCGGCAATATAACTTGTCCCTTTGCATTCATAGTAAATAAGAGGATCTTTAGAAGAATCATTATTCTTCCTTTAGTTAGGATAGGCTTTCCTAACACATTTATTCTTTGAGAAATTTCTAGCATTTCTCTTGAAGAACTTCTTGAACCTATTAGTCACTAGGGCTAATTCTTTGTCAGTTTCCTCATTGGATCCCGAAGGTTTTTCCATCTAAAAGGAAATGTTCTTTTTCTTGGTGGGTTCCTTAATGGAGACTTCATAGGTTTGAAGGGAGCCAATTAGTTCTTCTAACTTAATTGTTTCTACATCTTTGCTCTCTTTATGGCTCTTACTTTAGGTTTAAACCTTTTGGGAAGAGACCTAAGTACTTTTCTCATGACCTTAATCTCAATCATTTCCTCACCTAAGATTCTCATTGAATTTACAAGGTTAGATAGCTTAACATGGAATTGAGACTTTTCCTCATTTTTCTCCATCCTTAATGCTTCAAATTGTGAAGTGTACATTTAAAGTTTTCACAGCACTAGCTCCTTCGTGACCGAAAGAAGGTTCTAGGCTTTTTGGACTGTTTTTAGGTGGGATATCCGCCTAAACTCATTGGGAGCAAGTCCACTAGAAATGGAATTCAATGTCCTATAGTTGAACTTATGTGCTTCTCCCTTACCCGTGATCCACTCATTGCATGGTTTGTCAGAAGGCTTTTAGCTATCAACTACTGACCCCCACACCCTATGATCATAGGCATTTAGGAATGTCTCCATCCGAGATTTCGAATAGCTATAATCACTTCCATTGAAGAACATAGGTGTATTGAATGACATACTAGACTCTTCCTTGGCCATCTAAGGATTCTCTAGTTGTTTAAGGATTTTTTTTTAATGATTCTATCTAAGATTTAAGGTTAGGATCTAACCTGGGTTGTTAAGTCCTATAAGAGCAACCTAACTTTGATACCAATTGAAATTCTATGTACGTAATCCTTGAGGGGGGTGAATAGGATATAATTAAAATTTTAATTTTTTTTCCTTTTTAATTTTAATTTAGTTGATTTGTGTTGTTAAATTTTAGTTTTACTTAATTACAGTGTTTGGTGCTCAAATGCTAATGATTGTAAGTATAAAAATGTAAGTGACAATCACATAAAGATCACACACCACAACATAAGAATCTATAGTAGTTTGGTCATACCAAGGCCTATGTTCACTTTCAACCACTCAATTTATTAATCAGCATGATGATTACAAGGAATGGGAGAACCTTAATTAATGTGCTTGGTGTCTTCGATAAGAACGACCTTAGTTGTCTTTTAGCCAAGGACTTACAATTCATCACACGACGACTCTGACTTTAACCGTTGACATAAGGATAAGGTCTCAATATCAAGGTGGTTCTCAATAACTGAATATGGTATGTTTGTTCCAATCAAATGAATCGATATCCCAATATATGATGTGGTTTTCAATAACCAAATATATAAATATGGTCACTAAGTGAAACTAAGTCTTAATGTAAAGAGTGGCTCTCAATAGCTAAATATATCAATAAGATAGTCTATACAATAGCAAAAGGGAATGTATAAGTGCCTTTAGAGAAGACAAGTAAACAAGTAGTCACATAACGAAATAAGCCTCTACATAAGAAAATATAAGTAAAGCTTAAATGAGGCAATATTTCATGGAGAGTGTTCTTCAAGGATTCAAATATAGATTGGTGGTTTAGATAAACAAGCTAACTATAATACAAACCACTATGTAAACAACTCCAAGTGTAAAGCAAAAGCTTTACCTCAACCCTAAGGTTGGGAGTTTGAATGATAGAAAGTGAAGAAGCACCGTCCTCGATCTTTCTTTTCTCTTCTCTTATGAAGGAAACCTCATTTGTGGCCATAAGAGAGAGAACCAACTCTCTTCTTATTTTTGAAAGCTTAGAAACTTGAGTGAAAGTGTAGAGAGAGTAGAGCTTTTCTTCTTTCCCAAATATCCCTTTTGAAAATGTCCTTAAACCCATAGGTTTAGAAGAGAAAAATTGCTTTTTTATAGTTGATGTGGCTCACCACAACCATAAGATGAAAATCATCCAAAATGGGTAATAAATCCGGAACACACATTTGAATTTTGAAATGTTCCGCCCAATTCGAAATGCTTTACTTATGTTGGAGTGCTCCATTTTTCGGATTGGAGCATTCAAACTCCTCTTTGGAGCACTCCAAACTAATAGTGTGTCCTGCCAGTTTGATTTGGAGCACTCCAGGCCACTTTGGAGCATTCCACCACCTTTGGAGTGCTCCAATATGCCTGGAACACTCCACTTTCCCTGGTTTTATGCTGATTGGCTCTAAGGCTCATTCTAACCATAGGGAAGTGGCATGGGAGTCTTGAGGCTCTCTCAAATTACCACTTACTCTCACTTACCTTTGTAGATACAGAAGGACGTGGATGATGTGAACATGATGCTCTAGTCCTAGCATGATCCCGACTTGCTTCCTTGGAGCAATCTTGGTCTTCAAGAGTGATATTCACATGTTGTGAACACTAGAACCTCCTATACTCTAGCTAGAACATGTCATACCCTAGTTTATCAACCCATGTATTTTTCTACTCATGAAATTTACAACATATACATTTACAATATTTTATGGTATAAAAATACCCCTGATGCATATGAAGACAAAATTGTACCAAAATATGACTACACACTAATAATTGCCCCTCATTTGTATCTATCGTTATGAAGATATTTTAGATCAATGTCCATCCACATTCCTGAGAGATGATCTACGATCAATGACCACCGAAGGGCCTGATGCTTAATCAACGAACTAAGAACCCAACTTAACCCCAGGTTGGTCTGCTTCAGGGCATACCAAGCAGGATTAAGCCTAAGTGTCGTGCACATAAAACCATAGGCATCCTGATATGTCAGCTGCATGCAGGCCAATATTTAAACATGTTAAGCCACTCGATATCATTGTAACAAGCACAATAGACTCAGACTTAAGGCAAAGATATGATCCACCCAGGATCGCTTTGTGAGTTTAATTCTCTAACAGCTTTTCCAAAAGAAGTCAAAGCAAATTAAATTCAGGATCAGTCTAACTTTCCAAGATTTTAGGGAAAATGGCAAGATCACAATCCCGAATGGAGAGGGAATAAATTCCATCAAAGCAATATAAGAATGAGTGAAGCACCAATTGCAATATATCTAAAAGAGAGCAAAAAACAAATCAAAAGGGAGAGGACCAAATCCTACACTCCCCTTCTTAAAATCGAGGTAACCACACTAAAGCTCATCCAATCAAATACAAAGCCTGCTAACTTGATCATTGGAGGTCAATTGGCAGGTACCACACCAATGCCAAGAGCATCTCAAGAACTTGCAAGTTTTAACTTAGGCTGAATCAAACCAAAAAAAAAAAATGATTCAACTCTGATTGATAGTGAGGTGGAATTCTACCACCTATAGTTTGGTGCCTTCTGTGGGAGCGTTTGTGTAAATAAGGCATGTCGCCTCAAAGGAAAGTCACTCAAGTAAGCACTCAGGTTGACCTAGAGTAACCACCTTAGTACAACGTTCCCCACAAGTTGCAGAGATTCTTACACAAATCGATGCTATCCAAAATCAATTCTGGGAGCAGAGAGAAGAATTCCAGCAAGAGCTAGAAAGGTTGACTTTGGAAAATCAATGCCCTATGGAATGATTTGTAAAAGACAACCATCATCGACACCAACATGCCTCACATTCTTATACCAACAACAAGGAGAGAATGAAGAAAATATCCCTCCCCTCTAGTAAGGTAAGAAGTTGAAAATGGTATCTAAGGAGAATGTGAAAGGCTTAGTTGATAAGCACCTAGAGGAACTCAATCTTAAGGTTGACACTCCTCACAATAAATAGCCCACCAGATATCTCAAAGCGTTGTCAAAAACCATGACAAATCTCCCTTCGGATTAGATATGTTGGATCAACCAATTCCTAGACGATTCACCATTCCTAAGTTTAGCAACTATGATGGATCATCAGATTCAGTAGCACACTTACACCATTAACAATGGATGATGATTCTTGAACAACACAATGATAGCTTGATGTGTAGAGTCTTTCCTTTAAGTCTCCAAGGAGTGGGCTTGGGCTGGTTCTAAAAGATACCTCCCTCAAGCATCTATAGCTATCATTAACTATACGTCACTTTCATTGCCAACTTCATCCACAACGGACTCTAGAGGAAATACGTGGACATGAAGAAGGGTCCAAAGGAGCCATTAAGGGCATACATCAAGAGGTTTCAATCAGAGCTTCTCCATACTAAAGGATATGATGGAAGAACTACGACCATAGCATTTAAAAGGGGTCTCCCACACACAAGTGAGTTACACCAATCGCTGACTAAAACCCCATTAGAGGACATGATGAGTCTCTTAGCTAGAGCAAAAAAAATATGAAAAGCTACAAGACGAGTCACCTCCTTAGGGGATAGCGGTGATAGATATATCACCAAATCTTTGGTCCAAACTAGTTCCCACCAATCAACAAAACAAGGGAAGCCCCAACAAGAAGAGAAAGGTGGAGGATAGGTCTATGCGAGACCTAACACCTCTCAATACACCTATTTAGGTCATCTTGCAACAAATCAAGAAAAAACCATATTTGAAGTGGCTAAAGCCCATGAAAGGGGACCCAAACACAATGGATCAGTCTAAGCACAATGCATATTACAAAGCCAAAGGAACTGAAAAATGTAGGATTCTTTGACCACAAATTGAAGATCTCATCAGGCATGGCTACTTAAAAGCTTACATAGTCGATAGGGGCCAACATGTGGAATGACTCCCTCGAGAAGAAAGGCCTTTCCTAGTGCAGGTAGCCAACACTCCATCACAATGAGAAGCAGACTTTGTCATCCATACCATTCATAGAGGACCTAAATGGAGTTGACTACTTGATCAGCTTTAAAGAACCATTATCGAAAGGCAGCTTAGGTATGCGAAATCTACCACATATCGCAGACAACTGAAATCATCAGTGAATCATAACTAGACACCCATTCAGAGCTGGTTACCTTCTTAGACCAAGATTTAGAAGGATTACATTGTCCACATGGTGACGCCCTATTGATATCTCCTAAGATATCTAATGCGGAAATCAGAAGAATCATGGTCGACACTAGGAGTTTTGCAGACATAGTTTTCTTTCCAGCTTTTTGTCAGATGAATTTGAAAAAATATGATGTTGAGCCTTACTCTACACCCTTGGTTGAGTTCGATGTCCAGACCACACCAGCCTTGGGAAATATAAAACTATTAGTGTCCCTGCAACCAGTCACTCTCATAGTAGATTTCCTAGTGGTTGAAGCTTCTTCCCCTTTCAATGCCATCCTTGAAGGGGTGGATTAATAGGATAAAGATAGTACCTTCAACTTACCATCAAGGCCTTTGGTTCCCAACACCAGAAGGACTGATGGAGGTACGAGAACAATCCTTGGCCAAAAAGTGCTACACTCTAGCAATGAAAGTGGATCATCATCAAGGTTCCACTAGCCAATAGCAATTACTTAGAGGCTTCCATGATACCCACAAGAATGGTTAGGGAGCCCAAGCCTTTGCGGTTAAAGAAGTTGAAGAGGTATGGTTTGACCCAAGTCAACCAGACCAAAAAACTCAAATTAGAGCTCAACAACCAAAAAGCTTCAAGTAACAACTATCCTCTTTTCTTAGGAAAAATAGAGATGTATTTGCATTCACACCTTTGGATATGCTAGGCATAAGCTCAAAGGTAATGACTCATCAACTCAACATTGATCCATCTTATCTACTAGTCAGACAAAAGCAAACGAGATTTACCCTAGGAGAAAATCTAATCATTAAAGAAGAAATTGAAAAACTCTTACATGTTGGCTCCATCCGCGAGGTTTAGTACCCCGAACGGTCGACCAATGTAGTGGTGGTACCCAAAAAGAATGGAAAGTGGTGAGTCTACATGGACTACTTAGACCTCAACAAGGTTTATCCTAAAGACAACTTTCCGCTCCCAAAAATAATCAACTGGTAAATGTTACAGTAGGCCATGAAGTCTTCTCATTTATGGACACCTACTCTAGATACAATAAGATCCTGATGCACTCACCAAATTAAGAGAAGACATCTTTTATCATAAAGCAAAGACTCTACTGCTATAGGGTCATTCCTTTTGGCCTGAAGAACACAGGAGTTACCTATTAATGGATGGTCAACAAGGCCACAATATGGAGGTCTATGTGGATGATATGCTGGTTAGAGTCCAAAAAAGAGACGGTCATTTTCCTTACTTGGTTGAAGCATTTCAAGTACTTAAGAAATATCAAATCAAGCTTAACCCAATGAAATACACCTTTGGGGTATCCTCAGCCAAGTTCCTTGGACATATAGTCACACAAAGAGGAATAAAATCTAATCCATCTCAAATCAAAGCAATAGCTAAGATGCCATCACCAATAAATATCAAAGAAATCCAAAGATTCATTGGGAGGAACACAACATTAAGCAAATTCATCTCTAAGTTAAGCGATAAATGCAGACCATTCTTCCTACTCTTGAAGGGAAACAGAAGGTTTTAATGAAATTAAGACTATGGACAAGCTTTCTAAAAGCTGAAGCAGTATTTTAGTAACCCACCATTACTATCAAATCCCTAACTTGGGGAAGAGATCTTACTTCATATCTCCATCTCACTAGTGGCAGTAAGTGTAATTTTGTTATGTGAGGAAGAGGGCCAAAAGCCATCTACCACACTAGTAAGAGCCTCATTGATGCAATAATACGCTACACACATGTGGATGAAGCTGTATTGGCCTTAGTAAGTGCTTCACGAAAACTACATCTATATTTTCAAGTAAACACTATCAAGGTCATCATTAATCTTCCAATAAGAGTCATTCTCTAAAAAATGAAACTCTTTGGGAGACTTTCTAAATGGGCCGTGGAACTCAGGCAATATGACATCTACTACCATCCACAAACGACCAAGAAAACACTAGTCCTTGAAGACTTTCTTGTAGAATTCTCAATAGAACCATTGGATCAACTCATAATCAAGGAAACATCCTCACAACCAACTTGGAGGCTTTTTGTTAATGGAGCATCCAATTCAAAGGGAGCAGGAGCTTGGGTGTGTTCATCACCCCAAAAGGAAAATCCTAGAATAAGCCATAACAATAGAGTTCTAGGCTTCAAACAATGAGGCAGAATATGAAGCCCTATTTGCAGGCCTTCAACCAGCTTACCACTTCGGTGCAAAAAGTTTGATTATGTATAGCGATTCATAGTTAGTGATCAAGAAAACCGAAGGAGAGTTCAAGACCAAGGATCCCAAGATGGCTTCTTACTCTGAAGTAATTCACACATAACTGAAGAAGTTTCACCACGTGAAACTACAACAACTTCCCAGAGAAGAGAACACCCATCCAGATGCACTTGTTGGCCTTGCTTCATCACTATAAGTAAATGAAGCATGAAATATCCTAGTGATACATCTCTCAGAACCAAGCATAATGCAATCTCAACAAGTTAGCCATGTTAGAAAATTTAACACTCAAGCCACATGGATGGACCCTATTGTCTAATATTTATAACATGGAGTCCTGCCAAGAGGACACAAAGAATCTAGGAAGCTACGCCAAAAGGTAGCAAGGTACATACTCATTAACGACTAGTTTTACAATAGGTCATTTCTTGGCCCTTACTTAAAATGCTTAGGGCCTAAACAAGTTCATCTCATTTTAACTAAAATCCATGGGGAATAATGTGAAAACCATATGGGAGGAAGGTCTCATGCTCACAAGGCCATGACCCAAGGATACTATTGGCCTTATATGCAAAAAGATGCACAACAATTCATTAGGAGATGTGACAAATGTCAAAGGTATGCACCAATGACTCATCAGCCGGCTCAAGAGCTTGTGTCAATCACCAGCCCTTGACCTTTCATGCAATGGGGGCTTGACATAGTCGCGCCACTACCAACTGCCCCAGGGCAAAGGCGATACCTCTTGGTAGCCATGGACTACTTCGCCAAGTGGATAAAAGCAAAAGCCTATGCCAGAATAAGGGAGGTGGAGTTAAAAGCTTCATTTAGAAATACATAATTTGTAGATTTAGGATCCCAAAAATACTAGTCATAGACAACAGACAACCATTCAGTGGCAGACAGTTCAAAAGTTTCTATGATGAACACAACATTATCACCTAGTACTCGATGCTTAGGTATCCCCAAGAAAATGTTCAAGTAGAGTCATCCAACAAAATAATATTGGACTATATCAAAAAATGCTTAGATAAAGCTAAGGGAAGATGGGCTGAAGAGCTACCGGGAGTCTTATGGGCCTGTTACACCACAAAGATATAGCCCACTAGAGAAATGCCTTTCTCGCTAGCAAATGGTATGGAAGCAATAATACCAACTAAGGTTCAAGAATGAACTTTATGGATAACCATGATAACCACACCAAATAATGAGCAACAACTATCTTTATGTTTGGATCTTCTAGAAGAAAAAAGAGAAATAACATAAGTATGGATTGTAACCTATCACTAGAAGCTTAAAAAGTACTACAATTAAAAGGTTAAAAATGAGTTTCGAGAAGGAGAACTAGTCCTCAGACGAGTCTTCAAGAACACCAAAGAACTAGGCCAAGGAAAGATGGACCCAAATCGGGAAGGGCCCTACTTGATCAAGGGGAAAGGAGACTGAGGAGCATATATGCTTTAAGTAATGGGCGGAAGAAACCTCCCCAGGCCATGGAATACAATGCATTTGAGAAAGTATCATAAAAAAGTACTTCTTTCTTCCATTTACAATCTTATATTTTCTAGTGAAAGATTATATTTGGGGTATAATGCCCCAAAACCAACATATGTTGGATTAACAGGCTCTAGTTTGGTTTGAACAAAAGTCCTAAAATCGAACAGCTAGACACACCTATCTCCAAAAGCAACCCAAGTGACCCTTCTAGGTTAGGTTTACAAGCTCTAGTATGGTTGAAACAAAAGTCCTAGAATTGAATAGCTAGGCATGTCTATCTCCGGAAGTAGTTCAAATGGCTCTTCTGTGTTAGGTTAACAGGCTCTAGTCTGGTTGGAGCAAAAGTCCTAGAATGAAACAACTAGGCATCCCTAATTTTGAGAGCGACTCTCTCGGATCAGGACTAATTTTACTTCATTAAGTGGAGCATCTAAGCCTTACCAGTTAGGCACAATTTAGCTTTGAGCCACCTAAGCCAACTAAGCCCTACCAATTAGGCACAATTTGGCTTTGAGCCATCTAATGCCTACTAGTTAGTCACATGGCTTTGAGCCATCTAAGCTTACTAGTTAGGCTTAATCTGGCTTCGAGCTATCTAAGCCCTACCAGTTTGGCACAATCTGACTTCAAGTCATCTAAGCCCTACTAGCTAGGTGCCAAATATCTTTACATGGTCTAAACCATGAGCATAAAAAAACCCATGTTGGGTCTACTATGAGCTTCGCCAAGAGAAGTTAAAAAAAAGAAAGCACAATCTCATATAAGGATTCAATCAGATCTGAAATATCATTTCATTAAAGCTTTATAGAAGATACAAAGTACGAAAAGAAGAACCAGTTTCTCACAAGTTTTAAGATTGACTACACAACCACTTGGGAAAGCATTAAACAAGACTAATTCTTCACTTGCAACAAGGCTTCAACACTGATCAAAGATGTCCTAATAGGGGATAGATGCCCTTTCTACCCAGGGAAAAGAAAAATAATATTGTGGTGGAAGAATGGAAGAAAAATAGAAAAAGAAGACCAATAGACAAGTAAAAGAAAAGATATTGAGGTTGGTTGAAGAACAAAGAAGAGTAGAAGAAATTACTTCTACATCCAGAAAAAAAGAGATAAAATGGGGAGAGGATTAGAGGAAGCAAAAAAATGATCTTCACAAACAAATAAAAAGTTACTTAGGCAACTAGGGCAACATCAGGATGATCATCTGCAACATTGTCTTGCCCCTCCTCAACCCTCCTTTGTCTCCTCCTCAACTGGGCAACCTTATCTTTAAGCTTATCTCTCTCCCTCTTTGAAGTCTCAACAAGACTCATGGAGTGGCTTGTGAAAGTGAGCCTCTCAGTCAAAATCTGTTGGGAGATTCACTGGTCCTACTCCATAAACCTCCAGAGATTAGCATTTTCTCCTCGCACTTTGATGATTTCAATGCTTTGGAGATGAAAAATGTCAAGCCAGTTTGGCAACAACATTAGAAGCCTAAAATACAAACATAGTTAGAAAGATTATGTCAAAAGGGAAACGAAAGTCGCTGTTGAAGATATCTAACCCCCAGACTGAAGGCAAGGTATAGGAAACAATCTTTTCATCACTCATCCCCTCCAGATGGATCCTATCTTGAGGAAGCGTAATTCCCTCAGCCATTGTAGCAACCACCTCTTAGTAGAGTTGGCAACAGTCGTGGGAAGATTGTCCACAGGAGCAAAACTTTCACAAGTAGTGTTTAAAAGAGACATGGCCCCAGAGAATGTACAAGTTCTATGAAAGCTCAGGATTAGAGACTGTGATTTATAGGCAGCAAGAAGGTAGTCCAAGAGATGCCGAAACCACTTTCCATGAACAGCCTTAAGTACCTCGTAACTCCAAGCAACGTCCATTGCCATAATTGCCTTCAGAAGATCTCTCTACTCACAAGTAATAAGCAAGAAAATTGTCTAATCATTTATAAAATCTCTAGGAGGAAATCTCTTCATATTTAAAAAACTAACGGAGAAAATTAATGGCGTGATTGTTGCATGTCATCTCAAACACCCTTGGAAGACTCTTTCACAGGACGCACATCCACCGAATTGAATGCATAACAAAAGGAATTAATACACCTTCACAACTCCCCATTTGTCATTGTTTCCACACGAATGAAGAACTGGGGGTGGGGGGCAACTATGGTATGAAAAAAACTCTCACCAATCAAATGCCGCTAGTTGTTGATTTTAACTAGATCTAACCATGAAATGGTTAACCAAGAACCAGGCCTAACCCCGGATTGGTTTGTTTTTAGATAGACCAAGCCAGGGTTCTTATATTATTTTGATAAAGGTTTGAGCTTTGACTATTTTAGGGAAAACACATTAATTGTTGATGCTAATGGCTAGGCGATAAATGAAGCGAATTCAGATATATATGTGTCTGTATTTGTATTCATTTAGTTAATTGAATATTGGATGCAAATTCAAATATCTATGGATATTTAAAAGATAGAATTTGTTTTCGTATTCATTTATTTAAACGAATTTTGGATACAAATTTGGATATATCCTATTACACTTTCTACAAGAAAATTAAGATTTTGAGGGGTTGTTGAAGCTTCTCAAACTCTTTTATGAGAACGACAACTACAAAATTTGAATAGATTCACAAGATTATTGAGCATATTTACATAAATGGCTTCCTTTTTTTTGTTGATATCAAGTAGAAACTCTTCGATTCCAGTCCAACATACCCATACAGGTTGTGTAGCCTAACAAAGAGAACCTAGACAAAAGAACTTGTCATTCTTGTTGATTAACTTTGGTTGGTTTCTCTCAGGAGACCTTGTTGCTACTATGAAAACGTCAAAACTAGTAGTGAAGCTTGCGAGAAGCATGGGTTCTTTTTGGCCATCTCATCACCTAGCTTGGTAGCTAGCCAATCTCTCTCTGTCTCAGCCTTCTTCCCTCTTCAACTGACTGAGCCCCAAACTTAGGGCTTTTTATTCCTTCAAAGCATTCAGACAATGATTTTATTTACCTGCATATCCTTTTCTCATGAGAAATAAATAACATATACAATGGTGCATTGGGATCGGCTCTTGCAGAAAGAACGTCTTAGGGCTTTGTGTCGCCTTCGAAATAATAAACAACAGACAACATAAGACTAGGTTGGAGAGAATTGATTCCATCATGTTTCTTTCCTATAATCATTTACCAAATTATCCTTCTTACATGATGCCCATAATCATTTTTCTTATTTATTTATTAAACTAAAATAAAATCACACGCACACACACACACACACACAAACACACACAGATATATAAATATATCATTTTTTTCAGAAAAAAGGCAACAATTATAAATTTAAATTTTCCAAACTAAGTCATTTGATTGTCTTGTAGTTACTTTCTTTAGAAAGTCCAAACATATACCACCTTAATTGAAGTGTCGTGGATTAATACTTACGGCTGCATGTCAAAAACAGTTCCTTTCGTAGTAGTTTAGTCTTAGATTTAGTGGTAGAGGTATACAAGAACAATCATGGCAGTCATTTTTTTTATTTATATTGTCGTTTGGGGGATTAAACACAGTCCAAAGTGACGAATATTAGATAACTTGGAACAAAATGGAGTGTTTATAATTATGCATGTTGCAATGTACTCTTTATTTTGGATTAAATAAATTACTTTTTTGCTTTGAAACTTTAGTGCCTCCCTAACTATGAGAGATTGTAGCTACAAAATTGAGAGATTCTCTACCTATCTTCCAATTGTGTGATTTTCAAATTTCCTTTATTTATTAGCCAATTGAATCTATTTTCTAGTTCATTTAAAGAACTGTCTTTTTATAGGTTAAAACCTACATCATCTAGGTTAATGTTTGCCTGCATGATTTTCCCAATTTCAATAGAACTGTGTATGAAGTGGTTTTACTTGCAGGAAAAAATAAAAAATAAAAAATAAAAAAGGTATTTTAATAGTGTAAACTAGCACTTGTATAAGCGGTTCTATAACCAACTCATATATCTTTTGACTTTGCAAAATAAAATCCTTCAAATTTATTTTAATAAAATATCCCTTATAAGTGGACATCTCATCCAAGTACACTTAGTGGTATTTGATTAAATTAGTTAGGCACTAAATGTCTACAGAAGAAGAAAATTGATGCACATGATAAAGCTTAGGTGATTTTAGTGATAATAATAATAAAAAGCTTTGGTTGACCCTTTTATGTGTGTATATGAAACAATAAGAGTAAGTATTCTTTGCTTGCAAATCTTTGGAATATTTTTTTAACAATAAAAACTAGTATCTTTATAGGTTTTATTGATATATAATTTATGATAAAGAAAAATTACATTGAGGTTTGTAATAAGTCAAGATACCTCCCTTAAAGCTTATGGAGATTACACTAGCCTTCTCTTTGGTTTTGATGGGAGAAACACTAATTTCATGTTCTCTTAAATGTCTTTCATTGAAATGTTCAATAAAAATACATAAAGTCACCTACAAGAAATTTTTTAAACATTTTACACAAGAAGCATTTATTTAAAACATTTTACTCTTTCTTACCTATTGAGAATCCAAAATGAAGATTTTGTTGTTTTAATCTTCAGATATACGGAAACCTCAAAATGTCTATTAATGGATTTTCTTAAAGTACTTAAAATTAGTGACCATTTTGGTAATTGTATTGCAAGCCATATAATAATGTAAAATCGGTGGAAATCTTTGATGGGAGGACCTAATCAACATGACCAGTGACCTTCTTGGGCTTGGACCTTCTATTAGAAAGCCCATGGATAACCAATTTATAGTAATTTGTCTTGAGGATTTAATGAATCATCGTACACTACCATTCTATAGTTAGGTATTTCTCAAAGCATCCTAAGTTTGCTAAGACCATACATTGGTGACTTTGTAGTTAACTTATAAATAAAGCTTGCTCTTAAGTCGATGTTCCCTAGTGACTTCTCTTTCTTGTAAGAAAAATGAAGGATGGAAGAAGGGAATTTATTTTTGGTGGGATATGTGCAAAGGAAGGAGATAGATTGGAGGAAAGAGAAAAGAAATTCAAGCCAGTTGAGGGGGAAAAAAAAGGATAAAAGAGGCATACAAAATACAACCCACATTTCAAGAAAAAGATTGCATAGCTACCCTAAAAAAAACACGATTGGATTACCTTAGTTGTGCATTATAATTCGTATGTCTAATATCAATCTTGGGTTCATGAAAGGTAGAAAATCTAAAGACAGAAAACAATATAACCATTATCCAAAAATTTGTAACACCAAGCATTTAGTAAATTGAAATTGTTAATTATGATGGAAAATGGATAAGATGAAGTAACGTGTGGATTATCCCATCGTGCCCTGAGACGGGTCTACAACAAGTAGCAAAAGCAACTAG
>JAOXJP010032051.1:0-16778 GCA_025762735.1 Platanus orientalis | reverse complement strand
TCCCTACCTTGCCTTCTACACCCCCACTTGAGCCTAAATCCCTACCCCAATTGAACCAACCAATGGGAGGGGAGCCTCTTGCTCCCCATACCATTCAATCCTTGCCCTCTACCTCTTAAGTCCCAAGGGCTAATCCTAACCCTTGGCCTAATCAATTTGGGCCTATAAATACCCCCAATTTCATGCACATTAGGGCTAGAATTTTTTGAGAGAGAAAGAGAGAGAATAAGAAAATGAGAGAGGGAAAAACTCAAAAATTAAGGCCTAACCTCAACCCCTAACCAAGGTAAGCTTAAATCCTAACCCAATTAGTGTTTAGTTAATCATTTCATACATAATTCATGTTGTTTTTCTGTTCTAAGTATTCCAATTCACCTCTAAATTTGGGTTACACAACAGAGACAAAAACTATCTCTATTGCACTTTATTCTTGGCCATAGTCCATTCCATAATTTTTTTTTGATTTTTCTACAAAGCTAGATTGGCTCAAATTTTAATGGTAGGATTATGGGATGGTAGCCTACCTTTGATAAAAATTTGAGAATTTTATGGGCATGTTTGGGTCTCGGAACAGTCCCCCCAAACCTACCCTAAAAATCGGCTGTGTGTTCCTTCTTTACCCACCTGCAATGCAGGATTTTTTGTGATTTTTTTAGTTCAAATTTTTCTATTATTTTTTAACACAATACACTTAAGAGGATCCCTTACCATCATAAAAAATTAGAATTTTCCCACACCTGTAAGGGGTCCAAATGGCTGAGACAAAGTTGCTCTATTTTGCCTAGGATGGACACTTGAATTTTAATTAATGTGAGTTAAAATTCAGGCGTCAGTTCACATTCAGGAGTTAGATCAAACCTATGCTCATTATATATGGTTGAAAATATCTTTCTCTTAGCTTTTTGAATTGATTGACCATGTTCAAATCGGAGTTCTATGGAGAGAGATATGGCCTTCGGAGTGTAGACTGTCTAAGTCTAGTGCCTTAAAATTCAAGCATTGGTAGCAAATTCAGGTGTCAGTTCACATTTAGTTGTTAGACTAAACCTATTCTCATTATATATGGTTGGAAATATTTTTTTCTCAACTTTTTGAATTGATCAACCATGCTCAAATCGGAGTTCTAGGGAGAGAGATATGGCCTTCGAAGTGTAGACTATCTAGGTCTGACGCCTAAATTTTAACCTCTTAAAATTCAAGCATTGACAACAAATTTAGGCGTTGGGATCTGGGACACACCTTAGTGAACCCTGACTTTCTTCAAGCCTATACACAGGTTAAAATGACACCTTAGAATCCATCGATGTGCTCAGGCACCTCTATATGTCTTGTTTTCATCCCAACACCTGAATTTTAATTCAGGCATTAAGAGGAATTTTAGGTGTCGGGATGAAATTCAAGCATCAAACCTGTGACTGAAAACCAACCTTATTTTTCATATTCTAGTCTCTACCCCTACAGGCGCACAGACTTTAAGCTTGAACAATGTGACTTTAGAGGGGCCTCTTACCCCTTTATAAAACTCTAGGATAGTGGGACCCTCGGTAGATGGTTAAAAACATAAAAAGCAGGTCACTGGACTCTTCCAAAATCCAACACTTGAATTTCACCCTAAATTAAATGCAAGCTTCAGAATGAAATTCAGGCATCAAGCCTGTGAAAGATAAATGAAACCCATATTTTATTTTTAGCTTAGCTTTATTCTTTAATCCTTGTTACCATTTCATTCCATAGACATAGCTTGGAGAACCCATCATTACAAGTACTCTTTCCAATTTCTAAATCAATCCAAGTATAAGGTTAACCATACACTTATAAATCCCAAGGATATTCGATACCTAAGCTTTACCTTGAAGACAACGTCGGTGCCGTGGCTACTACATCAGCATGGTCAAGTTGAGTCACCTTATCCATTCATTGCCTTTCAACATTTTCCAACCTTTCATAGTCTCTACCTTACCCTAGGGTCATGTTGCAGTGGTTCACGACCCAAAGACCCTAGGACTTGGCCATATCCCAATTAGGTCCTTAAAACACTTACATTGGTATAACATAATTGCAACCCCATTTCACTAACCTGTTTCAGCAGCAAGGAGTACTCTATAAGTATAAACTAAAAATGAACCTACCCTAAATCACTCTCACAATCAGACATACTTGACTATCAAGACTTAAAAACCCCAGAACTACATGCAGTTTGAATCCAACAAAACCCTAGGAACACTTAAATCACACAAGATCGGGTATGTAGGCAGCCTGAAACTATGTCTCAGGTGCAACTACAATGATCACACCATGGGGGTGGTCCAAATCAATAACTTTACATCTAACAAGCATAAAACCCTATAGTACTTTATTGCATACATGCTATGAGAAGCCACCCTAAAAAGGTGAGTGGTTAGGGTGCCTAACACCTTCCCCAACCACAACAAAATAGTTTACCCTACTCTTTAGAGAACCAGACCAATATTAGGAGTTAACCCTCTAGACCTTAGGATCTAGACTTCCTTTCTAGGAGAAAGGAAGCCGATGTCCAATTCCATCGGAAAACTCCAATTGGTGGCAACTCCCAAAAAGCTTGGCATCATCCAGCCATGTGACCAATTCTCAACATCCTCCTAATAAACCATAATTCCCTCAATTAAACACCAAATAGACACCAGAGAATTGTCATAGCCGATGAAGTGGGGGTAGAAGCCAAAAGGGGAACTCGAAAAAGGTGCGAGCCTCCCCTCACGTTTTTCCCGATGCCCACACCTCTTGAACCTGATTCCTTTATAAATTCCTTGATCAACCATCTTGTTGATTAGGCATGAAAGAACTTTTGCACACATGATAAAAATATATGGTGAGAGAAAACAACCCTGTCTAACTCCTTGTGATGGAGAGATGTGCCCTTCAGGATTCCCATTGATGAGAATAGAAAATTTTACACCTTTTATTCCTAACATGATTAAGTCTTGGGTCTTGTTGTGAAAGCCAACCCCCTTTAGGACTGCACTAATAAAATCCCACTTTAGTCTATCATATGATTTTTCCATATCCATCTTTAAGGAAAGACACCCATTTCTTCCTTGCATACTTTTCATGGAATGAAAGATTTCTTGAGCAATTATTATATTGTCTGTGATTTTCCTCCCTAGGACAAATGCTCCTTGATTGGGGGAGATCAATCTATCCAAAAAAGTTCTAATATGTCTGACAATAATTTTGGTAATTAGGTTGTATGTGACATTACACAAAGAGATAGGTTTGAATTAGCTGGAGTTTTTGTTACCTCTTTTTTACAAATTAAAGCAATGTGAGTTTTGTTGATCTCGTCCCATATATTGCTATGTTTGATCTCTATTGAACAAGCATAACTTAATCATTGGCAGTAATGTCCCAGAGTTTCTGGTAGAACATTGTGTGGATTTCATCAAGTCCGAGAGCATTGAGAGAGCCCATGGAAAATAATGCCTCCTTGATTTTATCCATGCTTGGGATAGCCTCCGGATGTTCATTTTTCTCTCTTGAGATTGGATTTTCTATTAAGGTGAGCTCTTGATTAATAGAAGTTGGATTGTTGGAAGAGAATATTGAACTGAAGTACTAGTTGAAAGTCATAACGATTTTTTTCATCATTAGAAATTTTTTTAGATGCAGTTTTAATAGAAATGGTTCTATTATTCCTCCTTTAATTGAGTGTAGAAACATGGAAGATGATTATGTTTTTATCCCCTTCTCTGATCCATGAGAGTCTGGATCTTTGTTGGCAATAGATTTCGTCTCTTTTGAGAACTTCTTTAAACATGTCTTTAAGTAGCTTTTCTTTTTCAATATTCTCATCATCGGGTGCTACCATCTGGACATTAAGAAGCTCTTGTTTGATCTTCTGAATTTTAGTTTGAGTGTTTCCAAACTTTTGCTCACTCTAGTGCATGATGCTGCCTATGAAATGCCTAATTTTTTCAGCAATTAAGTATTCAAGCACTTTGTTCTAAGCTTAATCCACCGCATTGTTGAAAGATTTATCTGTAAACCATAACGCTTCAACTCTGAATGATGATCTCGTTCTTCTTTTGAGTTTCTCCATATTGAGAATGATAGGGGCATGATCACAATTGATCATTAGGAGATGTAGAACAAATGCATCTGAGCACTCTAATCTCTAGGTGCTATCAGATAGAGCCCTATCATGTCGTTCTCTAAGTTGAATTGTGCTCTCCTTTGTTAGACCATGTATCTGTCAGGCCTAAATATCCCAAATCGATGAATCCATATGAGTCAATCATCTCCCAAAATTCCTGATAATGTTGGTCAAGTTGTGCCATCCCTCTAGCCTTTTCTCTAGGGCATGTAATAGAGTTGAAATCTCTAATACAACACCAAGGTTTGCCAATGTTGGAAGCAAATTATTTAATTTCGTTCCAAACATTTTTCCATCTATGTTTTTTGGGATTGCCATATACACACATAATATACCATAAATTATTTTTTATTTCATTATGAATTGCTACAATTATTACATTATTATAATAGTAGGTGACTTGCATCTTTACATCATCTCTCCAGAGAAGACATAATCTACCTGAATATCCCACAGAAGGGATCAAGAATTGATTAAAATCCCCTAAACGCTTGATTATCCTTTGGAAACTGTTGTTGGAACACTTAGTTTCAGAGAAAAAATTGGTTGATGCTTGGGTGGAGTGTAGTATTTATTTGAGAGTTAGAACTATCGGGTCACTACACAAACCCCAACAGTTCCATGATAGTAGCTCCATGGCTCATGTGGTTGTTATGGGATAGCCACTAACCCATTGATGTTTTTGGTTGGAGTAGTAGCATTCTTCTTCCCTCTATTCTTAGTGATGACAATTTTCTTTCTCTTATTTAAATCAAAATTATTTTCTAAGGGTTTTCTTCTTGAGGGGATGCTCAAAGTCAAGCATCCTGATCTTGCCCCACTCTTTGAGAGGGTTATGAGCCATT
This sequence comes from Platanus orientalis, assembly GCA_025762735.1. NCBI lineage: Eukaryota > Viridiplantae > Streptophyta > Magnoliopsida > Proteales > Platanaceae > Platanus > Platanus orientalis. The sequence goes on along the minus strand of JAOXJP010032051.1, from coordinate 11,804 downwards.
AGTGGGGCATTAGAGTCATGTAGAATAGTAAGAGAGGGGGTTGGACTGGACCGACCTGGTGATGAAGCAGCTGAATTGTTCATAGTCGTTCCTACATCTTTGATCATCAAGGAGGGTTGTACCGGTTCAACTGGGTGAAGGATTGGTTCAACTGTGCATTTACTCAGAATCTTGAGTGAATCTTTCACTTTGCCTTCACTAAATTCAGCCTTATCGAATGTAATGGATGTGTGAGCATAAGAGGAGCCGATTTTGAATTCTTTCCCAATTATGTGGTCCACTCTATGTAACAGTTCCTTGAATTGGGGGATTGTTTGCACCTTACTCGGTTGGGCTTCCTTTTTAGTGGGCATTAGTTGCTTGTCCAGCCATTTTTCCACCAAATCTTCCTCCACTATCACTGAATCATTATTTTCTTCTTTGGAGACAACTGTCCCTTGAATTGTTGAAATTTGGCTGTTACTCTTGGGAGACAAATCATCTTTGAAGTCAACAACCTCCTTATTTGGAACCATGCAAATGTGGAGATTGCCAACCATTTCCTCCATTTGTGGTAGGCTCAACATCTTTGGTATCTCATGTTTTGTTGAAGGCTGGCCGTTATTCTTGGGAAACAAATCTTCTTTGAATTCAACAGCCTCCTTATTTAGAGCCATGCAAACGTGGAGATTGCCAACCGTTTCCTCCCTTTGTACGTGGTGGGCCCACATCTTTGGTATCTCATTAAAAGTGGTAACCGAATCCACTTGCCATGATTGGAGGGTCATTATGTCACACAAAAACTTCTTGGCTTTGTTGCTCTCAGCTATACTCTCCTCTCCACCTTTCCTTATATTGCTTCCCTCATTCAATGGGGCAATATTCAAGGGATTCATTTGAGGACCGTTTCCTTCTTGATTAGCCAACCTAGCCGTTTTAGGGCAACTGGAAAGAGAGATATTAATGGATCGTTTCCCCTTACGATCTTCACATCCTAAAATGGAAGGTTTAATAAGATTCAAATTCAAACAAGCCTCTATAACACATTGGTTGACAGCCATTTTTGGAGGAAGTAAATTCCTCTTTATTTTTCTTCTTTCTTTGGAGGGATACAACATTGGTGGTGTTTACGTGGTGATCTGAGCTGGATGTCCACATCATCTGTCTCCTACTCTAAGCTTTAGCAATGGTGATTTATGGGACTCATTGGAGCCTACATTCTCCATCATACATGGAGACACATTCCCCATTGGTTTTTTTATCAGTTGATCTTTGTGTTGACATCTTGACATCTTCATTTAACTTCGGCTCTAGAAGGTTGAACAGTGTTTAATGAAGTTCTTTAGGGTAATCTGACAAGATTTTGTTTTGGAGCTCCTTCAACTTTAAGAAATTTTCCTGGATGTGTCTTAGACGTGTTGCACCTTGAAACCCACACCAGTAGGGCCATGAATTTCAACATGTGACATTAACCCTTTTCATTTCACTTGCATTCAGTTATTCTTAATCTGTATAAATTTTTTTTCTTCATTTACATTCATACGCAATGGAATGATTCATCAATCACTTTCCAATGAACACCTATTAATCACATTCCCATTCAATTAAATAAATAAATAGTCTGACACATCCAAATCCATCAATTGAACTCAAATAATAAACTCCGTAACTTATTTACATCCTTTAAAATTTAAATTGAAAAAACTAAACTAAAAAAAATAATCTCTAATCTAGATAGCTGAAAATAAATAAGCATTCAGTCACTAGTTTGCTCTATCTAGAACTACTGCTTTGCGATCTTCTCATCATCTGTGGTGTCAAATTGGGATAAGTTTGACAAATTTAGCAATAAAATAATAAACTATGGAAACAATGGATCAAGTCTTAGAACGATTTTAGAAACTAAATAGATATTTTTCTATTTACAATTCAATATGTATAACAGTTCCTAAATCAATTTCATACATTGTTAAGCATTTAATGAAATTACAGTTTCATATACAAAATGAAAATCAATGATAAACATATACTTTTACATTAACAAAACAAACGGATCAAATCATATTTCATTTCATAGCCAATACAATATAGAACAGAACATATATCTATTATCAAGCTAGAACATATAACAGTTCGCAACATTTATACCCAGCTGAGAAGGGTCCAGCTCGTAGCATTTAAACCTAGCTGAGAAGGGTCCAATTTATAGCATTTATACCTAGCTGAGAAGGGTTATTACTACCTCCTATGTGGCAAACAGTAAGGATCCGTAACAGTTCACACCAATTATACCCAAGTGAGAAGGGTTCCATCAATAATTCCCCTTGATGGGCAAGGTGGCTTTCTAATAATACAATTCATTCTCTTGCAATTTCAATCAATTCATATAGTTCATAGATAAAACATATAACAAATCTTTATATTGACTAATTCAAAATAACATATATAAGAGCATGCTTGATCTAACTAATCACAATCTATAAAACATGTTTTCAAAGCATATCAAATCTATCCAGAACAATACTTTTGAGAATCACTAATGGTTAGGTGTAAAAATCAATATCTTTCTTTATAAAATAGCATTTAAGGTCACTATGAATAAATCACATATTAGGCATATAGCTTCTTACAAATCAGTAAATCATTATTTGTAGAAATTATTTAGAAGACCAACATTTTTATAATGCTTTTACAATCTCTAAGAACAAACTCTATTTTAAAACTCTTGATTTTTCATTTAAAAACATAGTTCTACATGTATTAACAATACAAAATGGATTCAAAATATGTGATAAACTCCTTAAAATTATATAAACTTAAAGACCATTCACTTTTATATCATGTTCTTATAAAATTATTTTATCTTTTTCAAAGTCTTGTTTTAGAACTTTAGGCAAAACCAAAATCAATGAAAAACAATTCAAATTTGGTTTCTAAATTATGTTTAAACTCTTTAAAATGGAGTAGTAGATATCTAAGAACCTAGGAATTCAAAATAAAACAATATTTTAATGTTCTCTTACCTCTTGCTGTGTAAAAACGTTCCTAAGCTTCAAGTTTTTCAAAAAAAAATCTTTAAAATCCTTCAAACCCTAGATGTTTCCTTGTTTTTTCTTCCATCCCTCTTCTTCTACCTATTTTTAGTGTAAAATGAGGGTATTACGGTTCCCTTAGTGTATTTATAGTGTTTGGGGTCAACTTGGGTGGTCCCACACTCCCTAAATTGAAAAAAATTCTTTTCCTTGAAAAATCACAATCTGGGCATTTGGATCGATCTTATATTGATCCAACACTATTCATGCATTTTACTAAGACCCGAGAAGTCCCAGTTCGATCCTAGATCAATCCAAATGGATAAGATTTTCTTAACTTATACCCCCATTGCACTAAAATGCTCATAACTTTCTTTACACAACTCTAAATCGATCTTTGTTTATTGGGTTAGAAACTAGACTTCAAGACCTTTCCAACAAGGTATATATCATCCTCTAATTTACTCGGAAGTTATGTTAATGGGCTTAGAAAGTTACACCAAATTTGTAGGCTTGTCAGCACTGACACATTTTGGGAAAATGATCATAACTTCTTCTATAAAAATCCTATTCACTTACCATTTATTGGGTTAGAAAATAGATTTTAAGACCTTTCCCATGATATATGGCTTGATTATTTATTATTTCTATATTTATATAGGTTTGTTTCTAAATTTGATTAAGTTTTTAGTTCCTTACAAAAGAGTCTAAACCCTTCTAAGTGTATACAAAGCTTATGTGGCATGTGTTAGCATTCTAAGTGTGATATGTGTACATAATATGTGCATCATAGTGAAAGGTGTTACACTCTCCCCCCTTAAAATAAATCCAGTCCCTGAATTTGACATACCTTGAGTGCAAAACAAGTGCGGATACTTTTCCTTCATCTCGTCTTCACCTTCCCAAGTTGCTTCTTCTTCCAAATGTTTCCTCCATCGTATTTTGACATACAGAATCACCTTTGAATGCATAAATTATTCCTTCCTATCTAAAATCTGAACCAGTAGCTCATCATAAGATAAATCCTCCCTGATTTGAAGTAGTTCAAATTCTAACACATGAGAAGGATCATGCATGTACTTCCTCAACATAGATACGTGAAACATATTGTGGACATGTGACAAATCTGGTGGTAATGCCAGTTCATCAGCAACTTCACCCACCTTCCTTAGAATTTCAAACGGTCCAATAAATCTGGGAGTAAGTTTCCCTTTCTTTTCGAACCTCATGATACCCTTTAACAGTGATACCCTTAGAAATACATGTTCTCCAATCTGAAATTTGAGTTCCCTTCTTCTTTGGTCTGTATAACTCTTTTGCCTGCTTTGAGCAACAAGCAATCTTTCATAAATAACTCTGATCTTCTCAGTTGTCACCTGAACTAATTCAGGTCCAAGTAACCTTCTTTCACCTACTTCTTCCCAACAAACAGGTGTTCTACATTTTCTCCAATACAAATCTTCAAAAGGTGTCATTTGTATACTCGTTTGATAACTATTATTGTAAGAAAAATCAATCAATGGTAAATGATCATCCCAACTTGCTTTTAAATCAATCACATAAACTCTCAACATGTCCTCTAAGATCTGTATGGTTCTTTTTTACTGTCCATCTGACTATGAATAAAAAGTTGTACTAAAATTCAACTTTATCCCCAAAGCTTGTTGTAAGCTATTCCAGAATCTTGAAGTGAATTACGAATCTTGGTCTGAGACTATTCCAACTAGAATACCATGTAGCTTTACAATCTCATCAATATACAACTTGGCAAGTTTATCGAGTAATTTACCCGAATGGGTAAGAAATGGATAGACTTGGTCAGTCAATCCACAATAACCCAGATAGAATTATATTCCTTTCTATTTTTGGGTAGTCCACTAACAAAGTCCGTAGATATGTTTTCCCACTTTCACTTAGGAATTTCTAGTGGTTGTAATAATCCTGTTGGCTTTTAGTGTTCAGCTTTCATAAGCTAACAAGTCAAACACTTGGATACAAATTCTATAATTTCCCATTTCATGTTATTCCACCAATAATACTCCTTTAAAGCCTTGTACATCTTGGTACTTCCTGGATGAACTGCATACATTGTTCCATGTATCTCTTCCATGATTTCTCTCTTAAGTTTGGGGTCATTAGGCACACACAACCTTTTACCATACCAAAAGAATCATCTTCCTTAATGGAAAAATCAATTTTTTGTCCTTTCTTAACCTCTTCAATAATTTTCTGAATTTGTAGATCTGAACCCTGAGCTGCCTTAATCTTGTCATTCAACACTGGTTGTATTCCTTATCTAACAAGGATTATATTAGTCTTTAATGTCTCATCAAATCCTAAGAATAAGGGATCAGATAAGATAAATAGCACAGTCCTTTAAGGACAAGGAGTCTAGTCTTAGTCATGATATGAAGATAGGATGAAGGGTGTAAAGCTGCCACAGCAATGAATCTTTTAGCATTCAAGAAGTGTTAAAACAAAAAACTCTTCAATTATAGGCGACAAACAAGGCTACAAACGAGCTAACAACTTGGAGTCTAATATGGAATCAAAGTCCAATTGCCAGCCCATCTATAAATACCTCACATCCCATGTTTTGGGGTACTTTTCATTACTGTTCATACTCACAATGTTCTTACACGTTCAAGCATCCAACAACTCTCTTTCTTCCTAAGTTCAAGCAACATCCCAGAGCTTTCCTCTCTTTCAAAAAAGGGTGGTATGTCCATTAAACCTCCACAAACCTTTGAGGAAAGCTCAGGAATCTCAGCTCAATGATCAAAGCCATGGCAAGGTGAGAATAGTTTTAAAGTTTGGATTTGAAGAAGTGTATTGGATGCTATTTCAGCCTATGTAAAGTATTAAAGATTAATGAAAAGTTAATTTTCTCTTCTCTTTCTTCTTTCTTTTCTTTATTTTATGTATGTTTTGCTAGATGTACAATTCGAGTAACAAGGAGTTAATTAGAGGTGTATTGCTTACAAGTGGCACATTAATTAACAAGTTTCTTAATGAAAACTTGGAGTGATAGTCCCCACTATTAAATAATAAACCAATCCTAAAAGTTGGGTAATTTGAACACATTTCAAGTTCCTTTGAAAAAATGAAATTTGGTGTTACAAAGCCAAGGCCATTTTTTTTATTTTTTCACCACAATGGTTTAATAACACACTATTCAGATTCCAATTATCTAACCAATTTTTTGTAAAATAACTATCGTTAAGTTAGAAGACCCTTTTCCTTTGATTTCATAATCTGTTGCTCTTCAAGAAATCTCATGTTATTAGAGTTCCACTAGTTGATGCTCTATATATTTTGCATGTTCACTTATCCCATTCTTCTTTGGATGTTGATTATTATTTATCCCTGTTAGATTCGGACTAACTCGCTATATTGGAAAGTTATACTTATAAGATGTTCCATGAGCCAATCAATCCCATCCTATGGTGGCACTTGAGACTATGCCATATTAGTATGAAGAGGATTAGAAAATTGCTTAGGGATGGACTAATAAATCATTTGAATACAAAAACCGTTCTTTTGAACCTTGTCTATAAGGAAAAATGATAAAACTAGGTTTTCAAAGGCCACCAAAATCTTTATCAACCATACATTTTTAATCTACGTGGACAAATAAATGTCAAAACTTTGGATGGTAATGATTATTTTTTACATGCATTATTGGCCATTCAAGGTAGGGATTTGTATATCTTCTTAAACATAAATCTGAATTATTTAAGAAATTCATTAAATCTAAATTTTAGTTAAGGGTCAATGAAGATACTTCAAACTAATAGAGGTGGAGAATACCATTCTAATATTTTTAGACTATTGTTGTGATAATGGCATTGTAATGTAATTGACTCTTATCATATTCCTCAGAAAATATGGATTTGCTGGATAGAAATATTGGACCTTATTTGAAATGGTAAGACCTTGATGAGTATAACATAATTACATATCTATTATTTGGTATTTTCTATAATACTACTACTTACATTCTTAATAAAGTTCTACAAAATCAATTCCTAACACTTTGTATGAGTTATGGAGTGACATTAAACCTGATTAAAGTACATGCAAGTGTAAGATATGTAACTTATGTTTGTAGAGTTAATCCTAAGAAATTTGAACTTAAGAGTATACATTTTCATTTCATTGGTTACCCCTAGTGGAGTACAGTATATATTATGATAAAAAAATATATTTGAGTCATATTGTTCATTTCATGGAGGATAATTTACTTTAATTTTATTTGAAAAATAAGTTATGATTTTCATGAAATTCATAATGAACCAATTGTGTGTGTATATATATATATATTCTTATGATACTCATTTACGTAGAAGCGAAAGAGTTAGGTACGCCCAACATACTTTATACTAACTAGTGAAGTGTTTAGTGTGATACTAGATCAAGAAGAAATAGATTCTACCTCATTTGCAAAAGCTTTCATAGACCAATACTCAAAGCAATGGGTTAAGGCTATGCAATATGAAAATGAAGCTATGCATGTTAATGCGTTTAGACTCTAGTTGATCCACCAAAAAATTTTAAACTTATTAATTGTAAGTGGATCTTTGAGAGAGAAAAACATAGATAAAAGCGTACAAAAATAAAGATTGACTTGTGGTTTAAACAAATAAAATGTTTTAACTATGAAGAGATCTTTTTTTTTCTCCCTATGGCTATAATCAAATCTATATGAATAGTATTAGTCTTAACAACTAGATATGACTATAAGAGTTGCTAGATGGATATAAAAATTGGATTTCCCAATGGTTAGCTCATGGAAAAGATTTACATGTCTTAGTTTGAATGTTTATTTGTGGTTGATCAAAGTCACACAGTATGTAAGCTGTACAAGTCAATTTGTAAACTCAATTAGACATCTTGTATATGGTATAAGTGATTTACTGAGAATATTTATTCCTCTAAGTTTAAAACAAATCTTGAAGAGTCATGTATATTCCTCAAGAATAGTGTAAGATCAATTTCATACTACTTTATGTCGATGAAATTATTCTTATAGAAAACAATGTTTGTTTTCTCACTGAACTAAAGTTTGGTTCAATAAAAGCTTTATTATGAAAGACTTAGGAGAAGTTATTTTGTCTTAGAAATCAAAAGTTTACATTAGATAAACTCCCATTTGTTTGTTGTTTTTCAGTCTTTTTTCTATTGATAATGTTGTTGCTTACTTCAATATGACTGTTTATAAACCAAGGACTTTGCCTATAGGGAAAAGAAATATATTAGATAACTTCATGTTTCCTAAAACTGATTTTGAATGAAAAAAAAAAAAAAAAAGAAGAAAAATATCATTTATGAATCAGCTATAAGAAGTCTTATATATGCAATGATGTGCATAAGACAAGATATCAGTTTTGCAGTAGATGTCCTTAGTAGGTACCAAAGTAATCTTTGTGAGACTCACTGCATTGGGGGTTAAGAAGGTGTTAAGGTATTTTAACAAGACAAATGATACTCTGTGGTGGCTACGAACTTATTATTTTGGGATATACGAACTTTGATTTGTAAAAAAATAAAGATGAAATAAAATCAACCCCATGTTTGTATTTACCCTCAGTGATGGAGCTGTTAAGTAGTCTAACATAAAACAAAAGTGTGATGTTGATTGCATTGTGGAAGCTAAATATGTAACTTATAATGAAGCATGAAAGGATGTAATTTAATTACATTTTTTTTTCAAAGAATTGCTAGTTTTTTATAGTGTCTCTGATCCTATCATTACTTATTTGATAACATTGGTGTAATTAGTTAAACATAGAATCCGAGATGCTGTGCAAAGGTAAAGCACATTCCAAGAAGGTAGCATGATATTTGTGTCATGGTGTTGGATAAGAAAGTTGTAATTGAGAAAATTATTCAAGATAAAAACCTGATAGACCAAGGGATTTAATGTAAAGACTTTTGGGCCACATGTTAGGGACATGAGATTACATCTTACATCATAATGGTTTTAAGGGAAATGAAAAGTTGTTAGCATTTGTTTTGATGAGTTTGTTATGTGTGTATTAATGGATGGATGGATCCATGTTTTATACATATGAGGTAAAAGGACTTTCAATGGAGAGTTGTGTCTTCGAGGAACACCTTAGGAGAACTGGTGAAAAGGTATATTGTGGGTCTTGGTATTTGCACGACGGGTGGGCCTCTTAAAAAAAGGGGTCCACTCATCATGGGTCTAACCCACGTTGACAAGGAGTTGCCACCAGTCCTTTTAAGAATGTGTTTGGACATCTATTTTTGAAAGCAAATCATTTTTTATTTTAAAATTTGTTTTGAAAATATCAAACTCCTAATAAACCAGTTAACTCAGAGTTCTAGGTTAGTGGTTCCGTTATGGACAAGGGAATTTGTTAGGCACCCTGGTCCATCTACTCACATGGTTACCTACTTAAACTGGTTCAAACTTAGGGTCTAGTCTCTATATATGGTGTGTGTATGGGTGTATTCTAAATTTAGAAATGGTGTCATGCATGTGAGGTGAGTTTTCCTATTGATTAGTTCAAGTGTGCATATATATATACATACCAAGTTATCTATGTAATATATATATATATATATATATATATATATATATATATATACACACATACCAAGTTATCTATGTCTAACTAACAAGCTAATCACCTACTTCTTATGTTACATAATAAAGAGTAAACAAAACAAAATAAAAGGGTTTAAGATGCGTACCTTGAGCTGCTTTCTCTTGTAACCAAGTAGACATAAAAGTTAGTATATATATGGAATATATTAAAGCGAAAATGGGTGTAACTAATTTGATGAGAATGTTGGTATTCTTAAGTTTATATTTTATGCAAGAGACAATTTTATTACATTTTACATCCTTGACCCAAAATTCTTTTGACATTGGATCATTTCTCAATCTCCTAAAATAATGCTACATGAATTGAGCTTAACGAATCTTACTAATAGTTTTACACAAGCAATAGTCAACAACACATGTATACAACATACTACCCTTGAAAAAAAAAAGTTAACACTGCATATTACATGGTAGAAAATGAGAAAATTACGATATTAGGAAAATGACATAATTACGATTCTTAAAAATTGTTAAAGGTTAATATGAAAAGAAAATATATATTATAGGAGAGTAGATAAGACAAAAAAATACTAATGAGTTTATCATATGAAAACATAAGAAAGAAACATCAATGTAGAAAGAAACATATAATACCTAAAAGTAAATAGTTATATAAAATAGCATAAATACACATGTATGTACAAAAAGTCAAGCAAGAAAACAAATAAAAATAAAAGATCTATAAAAGAAAAAAAATAATAATAAGAGGAAATGAGGAATTACTACACAATACTATAAGCGGATTCTATATCTTATTCATAGAAGCACTTATCTAAACTCAACACTCCACTCATCTTAGTAAATGAAAGACAAAATTAAATAACATAACGTATATAGAACAAAGTGAGAGAATATCAATAATAATTAAAAAAAGACAACAACACATTTCTGGTCACCTTTCAATATATCTTGGTAAATACATAAACATAAAAAAAGAAAAGAAAATAGAAGGAGGCATTAATGATAACCATGAAAAAAAAATAATTACAACAATAACAATGGAATGCATGAATCAAAACCTAGATTATAAAGATACATGAATCCACAAAATAATAAATACTATATAATATGACATTACGGATACAAAATTAATAAATAAATAAATAAATAACATGAACAAAATAAAATTAAAAGATGGGGAGGAGACAAACCTCTTTGATGTACACAAGTGAATAATTCTTCTTCTTTTAGTTGGACAACATGTTCTCACAAATTCTTTCTAATATTGAAATTGAATAGAAGGCAATGGAGAAGATGACATGTTTAGGAGAGAGAGAAAGAGAGAAGAAAGAAGAAAGGGAAGAGGAGGTCTCTTTGGGGGTTTCCACTATGCCTTTAGAGGGAGAGTATGTCCTATTCATAGATTTTTGGAGGAGGTCTTGTTATAGAAAGAGAATGATGGGGTGTTATAATAGGTAAGGTAGAGATGTAATTAAGAGGAGAATCAATGAGGTGATTGGACAAATTAGGCATGAAGACAAGTAAAATAAGAATGGAGAAGTGAAGTGGCTAGACAATTTAGGCATGGGATGAGCAAAATAGGAATAGAGAGGTGATTAAGGGAGGTGGCTAAGAAAATTAGGCATGGGTGGTAAGCAAAGTAGGAATTGATAGATGAGGTGGCTAAGCGAATTAGGCATGGGATAAGCAAAATAAGAATGGAGAGGTGAGGTGACTAGGCAAATTAGGCATGGGGTGAGCAAAATTGTGGCTAGACAAATTAAGCATGGAGTGAGGAAAATAGGAATGGAGAGTTGAGGTGGCTAGGCATGTGGGATTGAGATAAAAAGTTATCAAATTAAGAAATAAGGTTCGGTGACTTAGTCATGCATAGTGGCACCTATGTGACATCTAGTTGTTGACTGTACATGATTAAGAACGAATAATAATACTAAAAGAAGTAGGTGTGTTGTGCTTGTTAGATGGAAAACGTGTGCGGACACTATTCACACCTAAAAATGGAAGAGTAGTGACACATGGCTTATTCCAAATTAGGCAATTTTTAATGAGTGTTTGGTTCTAGAGTTTGGGCCAAACTTCAAAGAGTTTGGATTTGGGTTGAGCTTAGATTTGGTCCTATGTTGGGCTTAGTCATGGTGCTTTATGGTGTACCATAATTCGGTGCACCCAAGCTAGACTTTCTTATTCCCAAATTTGGA
>JAOXJP010032040.1:0-16779 GCA_025762735.1 Platanus orientalis | reverse complement strand
GGAGATAAACAATCACATACTCAATCTACAACAAGAGATTTATAGTGGTTTGGCACGATAGCCTATGTCCACTCTTCTAAAGCTCACTACTGAGCTTAGGTATATTTCATTTAGATTGCTTAATACAAGCTAGGCAAAAAACATATAAAACCTACACTATTTGCTTTTGGCAAGCTATTCGACAACACTCGGTGTCTCCGGCGAGTGTGAACTACTTTCGGTGTCTCCAACGGAAGCAAAACAAGTCAATAGTGAAAATGAATGCAAAAGAAAACAAATGTTACCACAAGTTGGTTGATGTTGCTATTTGCGTAAAATGAGGTGCTCCTTGTTGAGCTAATATGTCTTAGCTACCCACAAACTTCAAGCTCTTAGCTCTGGTATTCCTTGAGCTTAGCCAAGTGTGAGTTTCCTCTTAGGAAAAGATTACTCCAAGTTCTCCTAAATAGTAGAAGCTTAGTATTCAAGATGAGAGAAAGAGAGTGATCTTTAGAGGAGATATTGGCTACTCAAGCTTAAAAATAGTGAGAGAAGTAAGGTTTTCTCAAGGGAGGAAGCTCTCAATTTGGTAAACTTTCTAACACTCTCTAGCTTGCTTGAAGTATTTGTGCCCTAAAGGGAAAAATTATATTTTATAAGGGTAAGAAACACCCATAACCATAGGATAAAAATCTTTTAAAACGGACAACTCTCTAGAGCTTTAGATTTTCAAAAAACAGGGTTTAAATTTCGAAAAGTTCGCATGGGAGGAATAAAATTTTAAGTTCGACGAAATTTTCCCCAAGATCGATCACGAATCTCCTGATCGATCACGAATTTGGGCTAAGCTTAATTCAGCTCGTGATCGGTCATGGAGTCAAGCACCCAGACTATGATCGTTCTCGTGATCGATCACTACAGAAGGGGCGAGGCTCTCGGGACTCTTAGATTGAGACTCAATCCAAGGTCGTGATCGATCATGCCCTGATTTTCTGCGCATTTTTTGAACTGTGCAGGGGGTCTGATGGGCTGTCCTTTATTGAGTCTTTTGAGAGGTTCTACTACCACACTAAGGTCCACTTTTAGGTCTATAAATGGTATGCAATGCATGCTTTATATATTGAGTTGAATGGACAAATCCGAGGTTGCTTCCGGTCTTCTTCCAAGACTTTGGTCCACCATGTCTTCTAGCCTCGATTATGTGAGCTCATAGGACACTAAGACTACACTTCTAGTTTTGTCCATGAGATTGACATTACATACATTAACAGATGCTTCAAGGTTTTCTTCTGATGTTTCATTTTCAGCATGTGTTGCATAGCACACCACCATGAACGATGACACATCATCCTCTGGTAAGAACCCCTTAGGCATGAAATCCTTTATGGTTATCGGCCTTCGCACTAGTTGTCTAAAGATTTCGGCTGGAGTAACATGTAGTACCTGGGGCATTTCGTCCTTGTACCCTTCTTTTTCTTTTTCGAGCCGACTCTATGTCGGGTTCTTCACTTTGTCCTCTTTGGTTGTGAAGATGATGGAACTAGTATAAATTGAGTTCGACGCTTACGCCGAGTGACAAAAGTCCACCCTTCATCATCCTTGTCTTCATTCCTAGACAAAACACTATTCTCTATCCTATGACCTTTTGGTTGTTGGTTTAAGGATAGAGAACTTGCTTTCCCCTAATATAAAGATTGTTCCCTGATGGTGGGAGGGTCAAATAATGGTGTGGGCTCAAGTGATCCAAAAGTGATTGTGACCATGTTGGTATCAGCCACAACATCACTCGGGTCAAACTCAATCTTGCCTTGTCGTTCTAGTTCCATGATTTTCTCTTTTAAAACAAAACATTTTTCAACAGAATGACTGACCAATTGATGATAGCGACAGTATTTTGGGTCATTGACATGACCCATCTCTTCTGGGCGCTTCAAGGGTGGGAGTTCAATCAAATTTTTGCTAAGTAAATCATCAAGCATGACAGGGACATCAGAGTCTGAAAATGGATATTCCTTCGCCTCAAGCTCCTTCAAAGAAACCTTCTCTTTTCCCTTATCTTGGGAAGTAATGTCTTTTTTCACCTTATTTTTCTTTTTAGATATTTTGATAGGAACAGTAGTAATAGCCATAACTTCCTTCGATTTGGAGGATTTTACTTCTTTCTTCACTTCTTTTTTTTTTCCTTCCGAGGTACTCCTGGTCACACTTCCCTATGTTGGGTTATACTGAGCTTCATGTTATGGGCTTGTGTAGCAAGCTCTTCAAAAGTGTGAGGCTTAATCCCTTTTAAGATATAATGAAGCCCCTAATGCATCCCTTGGATACATACATCTATGGCAGATGATTCGGATAGACGATCCTTGCAGTTGAGTGCAAGGTTTCTCCATTGATCAATGTAATTAGTGACTTGCTCGTCCTTTCTCTGACGACAAGCTGAGACTTCTACAATGCTTACAGTACGTTGTGTATTGTAAAAGCAGTTGAGAAACTCCCACTCCATCTGGTCCCAACTATTAATGGAATCAACTTTGAGATCCCTGTACCAATCGAATGCATTTCCTCGTAAAGAATGAACAAATCGATTCTCCAAAAGATCACTAGAAGTTCTAGCATTATTGCAAGTTTCAACAAAATGAGCAATATGTTTCGGAATGCCCTTTCCATCAAATTGCTAGAACTTTAGTGGCTGGTAACTTATCGGCATGTACAACTGGTCGATGCGCTTGGAGTATGGCTTTGAATACAATAATGAAGATTGAGGAGCGCCATAATACTGAGCACGGATGGTGTCAGCAATCATATTTTGTAGTTGTTGAATTGAGATGGAAGCAATGGAGGCCCACCTAGAGTCTTATGCGGCATTTTCTGTAGTGGTATAGTCTTATTGCTTTTTATAAAAAAAATGGGTTCTTGTGTGGTGTGAACCCAAGCGGATGAGATGGTCCACTAGACTCTTCAGGTTGCTTCTCAAGCTTATTCATCAGAGAAGCAATTTGAAAGTCTTTTTCACGGTTGCTGATTTGAAGCTTCTCAATAGTGGTGGCCATTTGTGGTAGCTGTTCGTTGACTGTAGTGGTTCACATTATCATCGCATATATGATAAAGGTTGAAGAGTAAGAGCCACTATAAGAAAAACCTTTAGTCGTGAGAGATCTAGGAGAAGAGTCGAATCTTGAACCACCACTCGAACTTTGCATGTCAAGCAGGATGTAGGGATAGCATTCGTCACTGTAAAGAGAAGATGGATGCAGTGGTGTGGTTTGTTCACTAGCACTTCTTCTTCTAAGGACCTCACGTGAGGTCTCCCCTTTCCAGGAACATGCTCACCTTCCACCAACTAAGGGTTCAACCACTCGGAAAGCCCTGGCTGCGGTCTTGGAGTGTGTAATCAGTCCTTTATAGGTAGTTGGTGGAGAAGTGACATAAGAGGAAGTAGAACTTTCTGAAACAACATTTTTGCTTTTCATGTTGGTGGGAGCAACAACATTGTTCTTCTTCACAGGCGCCATGGTGATAATAGAAATGTTGATGACGTCGACAAGAGAGATGAGAGGAGAGAGGGTCCCATCGGGCGTGCCAGAAATTTGTTAGACACAAATTTGGTGTATGAAATCTTGTAATCACAAAACTTGGAGACAAATTACAAAATATGTGAGAATTTGATGTTTTGGTGGTTAGGATACAATCTCTCTGATTTTCACTCTTTCTGCAAGAGCGTGAACCTTTAATTCTCCGTCTAAAGGAATCAAAGTCGAGGATTTTTTGGTGTGCTTCTCGAACAATGAACGTGTGGAGGATGTGTTGTAGAGTTCTTCTAAAAGGCTTCGCGCTTGATCTCCTTGAAGGATCTTGATACGTTCCCTTTCTTAGGCTGTGGAGTTTGGTGAAAAAGAAGAACTTTGTCTCAGTAGAAAGTTTCTTGTTGGTGACTTAAATCTTCCTCATTGAGAATTGGTTTGGTCCAAATGTTGCCAAAAGATCCCACTTTCTCCATGGTCTTGTGTTTTTATAAACTTTAGAGGTGGTTGCAGTGGTTATGATAACTTACCCCCACATTCTCATTTGGTAGGAAGGTAGGGTGGTTAGAGAATCCATGAAAGCCCATTTATCTTTTATAGGCTTGCAACATGGGTTTTAGCTTTTGGACTTGTGGGTCATGGGTCTTAATTTTGTAAAGCCTATGAAATGTATGTTGGGTATCTGGTTGGGTTTTAGGCCGATAAGACATGAGTTTTAAGGCTTCTGGCAAACATTTTTTATGTCTACAGTGTGCTCTTAGAAGAATGGAAGCCCGGACTGGGAGTTGAAGTATTGTCATATATGGAATATTCTTCAGTGTAAGCAATGGCCTAGTGTGAGTCACATGGGCAATGTTAGGATTATCATCTTTCTGGAGACAGAGGAAGAGGTGAAGAAATTGCTGAATATGCGTTTCCTTTTGGGGTGGGCAGGGAGCGAATGGGTGGAATTCGAGTTGGAAGTCTTTGTTGCTAACTCAGGAGCTGCAGGACCTTATCTTTCCCCATTAGATCGCCATTAAGGGGCTCCCCCTCCACTTATGGTCTATTGATGCAGTGAGATACACTCTGATACCAAATCTGATGTGGGATAGTCAGCCAAGAAAAGGGGTTGATTTCTGCAGAAATTTTACAGGGTAATTTAGGCTCTTGGTTAGGCTAAAATTGGAGGAAACAGTGTGCTGTTTTGGGGTAAAACAGAGGCTGTTAGAGGGTGGATCAGGGTCAGAATAGTGTGCTGTTTTGCATTTTTAAGATGGGCTAGATTAGGGACTAAAAAGGATTAACTCGTGGAACAGAATAGTGGTTAACTCTTGGACTGATTTGGGATCTATTCAGGGGCTGGTTGGGGACAGACTATGGGTCAGGTCAGAGATGGAATAGGGACTGCTTGAAGTAAACATAGTGGTTCAGTTCAGGGACTGAACTGGTCCATGACAGTTGACCAGAAAAGGGTCTAAGCAAGACTGGTTGTGAGAGGGAATAATAGGTTAAACAGGGGAAGACAAGGGCTGACAGAGACTGGTTTCTGTTGGTGTCACAAGGATTATGTTTGGAAAAGAAGATGGTTTCTTGGGACTGTTACAGAAAACAGCAAGGGAAGGAGAAGGGAGAAGAAGTAAGAAAGAAGGAGAAGAGAGAAGAGAAGGGCAAAGAACTAGAAACAAAGATACTTACCTCTTCTCTTTGGAGTAGAGAGAAGATGGAAGAAAAAGATAATGGGGAGTCCACGATTCAACCCAAAGAAAGGGGGAAATGCTAGGGTCGCAACCCTCAATACACCACATGTAATCACAAATATTTTTTAAAACATCTTCAACTGACTTTTATTGCAAGTCATTTGACCTTTTATAGGCATTATATAGCTTAAATAAAAACTTTCTAATCTAAAATATCCCTAGATACTAGGACTCTATTTAAAATAACTTTCTATTATAAAATAACTTCTAAAACAATTAAGACTCTTGTTAAAAAAAAAAAAAAAAGACTTGAGGACTTTTGGTTTCCAACTTCTTGGCTTGTCAACCAAGGCAATTGGGTTCCACAAGAATCTCCAACATCTGGAAACTATATGGCTGTCAACCAGCTGTAAGTGGGCCCCTTCTTTGATTTTTTAAAGAGCCCAAGAGGGACTCCAATGTGGCTCTACAACCAGTGCATGTGGAGCCCATATTTTGGCTGTTTTAACAGTCAAAATAATTCAAAAATTTTGCTTGGTCATGCCCCACTAAAATACCCAACACTAAGGCAACTTTGCCTTATTACATCAAACACCCTAAGACCAAAATAATTACAAAAAACCCCTTGGCCATTAAAAGGCCTTATTACACTGAAAAACTCATCTTAAATACTAAAAACCTCCCAAAATTACTTGACTCGTGTTCTCTTATGGGGAGCCACATACATAAGTCTCTTCAAATTGGCTGCATCATCTATTGGTTTTTTGAGAACAATTGGAGGTTTGTGTGGAGGTTTCTTGAGTGTTGATCCTTTTACTCGGAACATGAATGATGTTGGGAAGCGCGTATCCAAGTTCAGATGGGACTAAAAAGAGATGTTGAAAACCATTCTGAACCATCATTCAATGTATTCAAGGGAACCAAAGAGAGATGTTGCTTCTAGGTAGCAAATTGTAAAGAATTTTTTTGATGATTCTTTTGTTTAAATTAAATAGGGGTGAGGAAATATATTGAGAGACCCAATCTGATTTTAGGTCCTTGGGGCAGGTGGTCCTCCTTTTGTTTTTATTTGGTTTTTTTCTTTGATTTTTTTTTTTTTCCGTTTTTTGTGTTTATTTTGTTTGTTTGTTTTTTTTCTTCTTCTGGGGGATTCCTTATCCCCTATTTTAATGAAAGTCTTTCTTCTATAAAAGAAGGAAAGAAGAGAGTGGAGATGGGATAAGGGAGTGGGGATAAGAACGAGTTGGGGATGGCCCTCAAGCAACTGAAATTCTTCTTGCTTGCTGCAATAGTGAAGACAGCCGGGTGGACTTTCGGAGCGAAAGAGTGCCATCTCCTATGAAGGTGAATGATGGGCTTATAGGTGGCGACTTGGCGATACAACCTATACTGACGACGGTGGTGAAAGTTTGCTTTGGGTGCTTTAGTGGGGACTCTGGTGTGGCGTGATCGTCATGGGATCCATCAGCTGAAGAGCTGGTTCTTATCACCATTCCAAGTACACATTTGCAGAGTGAGGAAGGGGTAAAGTCTCTATTGGGAATGGCAGATGATGAAGGGGAGGGTGCTGCTAAGGCCCTGCCTTTCATTACCATGGAGATGTTTGGGAACAAGGGGGTGGCATATCATGTTGATGGTAAGGGGAAGGATGGTGGGAACAACATGGGGATGATGAAGGGGAGGGTGCTGCTAAGGCCCTGCCTTTCATTACCATAGAGATGTTTGGGAACAAGGGGGTGGCATATCATGTTGATGGTAAGGGGAAGGATGGTGGGAACAACATGGGGATGTAGTTAGTGGAAGTGGGTGGTTTCTCTCCCTCGATTGGGGAAAATGTGAAGCTGGCACATGAGAGACAACAGGCTCTGGTGGTGTGGGACAGCGGTGGTGAGGAAGAAACTAGACTGTTGGTAGGGGTGTTTGAATGGGTCCTCTAGAAGATTGGGGGGAGGTGAGCCAAGTACTTGGTCTCTCTTTTGATGGGTTGGAAAGTGAGACATGGGCCTTATTTGCAAAATTGAAGAAAAAGGAGGTTTTTGCTGCTGTGAATGGAACTATGGTTGAGAAGGGTGGCATAAAGAGCTGAAAAATTTGAGGTGGGGTCTATCTTACGAGAAGAGGGGGGGGGGGGAGGTCAGGGGTGGGGATTTGAAAGGAAACAAAGGATTTTGAGAGGTGGTAAGTCATGAAGTTTTCAATTATTTCTTGGAATGTTTGGGGTCTTGGTAGTAGGTAAAGAAGGTTGGTGAAGGAATCGGTGAGTAAATGAAGGAGGATGTTTTGCTTCAGGTTTTGAAATTGAAAGGGTGGATGACGATACTTTTCGGGATTTATGTTGTTGTCTGGAAATGGGTTATTGTTCCTTCTGTGGGTGCTTCAAGTAGGATCATAGTTTTATGGGATAAGGATAGAGTGATGAGTCATGAAGTGCTCAGTTATGTCTTGGAATGTTTGGGGTCTTGGTAGTAGGGAAAGAAGAAGGTTGGTGAAGGAATCAGTGGTAAAAGCAAGGCATATGTTGTTTTGCTTCAGGGATCGAAACTAGAAAGGGTGGATCGTGATACTTTTTGGGATCTATGTTATTGTTGGGACATAGGTTATTTGTTCCTTTCTCCTGTGGGTGCTTCGAGTGGGTTCATAGTTGTCGACACAAATTTCGTGCGTAAACCCACGACACGAAAAATATGTAACAAATTCAATAAATGAATCTTTGTATTAAATAAATGAGATACAACTCTTTGATTTTTACACTTTTTTACAAAAGAGCAAAACCTTTGATTTTAGTTGACGTTGAAGATCCTGACGACGTATTTCTCCTCTTCAGATGTATTGATGTAGCTTTTTCTTCAATTTGGGCTTCAAGCTTTATCGGCAATGAAGAAAACTGTAATCTTGCACTCAGGGCCGTGTGTGGCATATTTCTGAGACCACAAGATGTTTTCGTCTATAGTAACAGTTGATGGAGAGAATGGAAAGAATGCCTTGGTGCTTCAGGCAAATGGAAGACCTTCGAGATGCTCTAGAACTTTAGAGCTTTGTCTTTGTCTCTAGGGCTTTCTTACTTGAAATATTTTGAAAAATGCCATTTCTTTATGTAAAAGGGCTGTATTTATAGGCTCGGGGTTAGAATCTTGCCAAACCCTTGATTGAGTGTTGATTGGATGCTCTTACCCCTTTTAATCTATAAGAGTGGTTGCACCTTCCTTGTTTAGAGAGAATGGCCATTTATGGAATTATTTATATTCCATGAGTGGCATAACTTTCATTCTTTACCCAAAAGAATCAAGATTAATTCCAATCTCGCTCCTGTGGATCCCATGCAAGTTGGATTTTTTGGGCTAACTAATGGGTTGAGACATGTGGGCTTAGTGGTCCACGGGTTATTATTCAAAACCCGGACTGAGGCCCACTAGACTTGTCCATGTAATTAGGCTTATTTGATGATTTGGAAGCGTATGTGTGGATTTTGGGTACATTTGTGAAATGCAAGCCCTTATTTGTAATTCACACAAATTTTAAGTACCTATAGGGTGGGATCATAGTTTTATGAAATAAAGATAGAGTGGACTCTGCCGATACAAGTGTGGGCTCTTTCTCTGATTCTTTGGTAGCATTGATGAGAGGGGACACACAAAAGTGGGTGGTAAAGTAGGGTTTATGGTTTAAATGATGATGCTAGAAAAGTAAGTTTTCTCGAAGAATTGGGGAGGATTAGACCAAGGTGGATCTTGTTACCATGGTGCATTAGGGGGGGATTTAATGAAGTGCTCTTCACCTATGAGAGGTTTGGAGGCAATCACAGAATAAGGGGAATGATCCTCTTTGGTGAATTTGTGGACCGGTTTGACTTGCTGAATATTCCAATCTTGGGTGCTATATATACGTGGTCAAATTTTCAAGAAATGCCTTCGTTGAGCAAGATGGATAGGTTTCTTGTTTCCATGGAGTGGGAAGATGTTTTCTCTCTAGTAGGGGTTTGTGTGCTGCCTAGGTCTGGATCGGACACTCCTATTCTGTTGGAGGGAGACAACTTTTTTGGGCCAAAGCCCCTTAGATTTCAGAAAATGTGGACCTTGCAACCTGGTTTTGTAGAGTTAATTAGAGATTGGTGGTCTTCTTTGGAGGTTTGGCATCCTCTAGTGTAAAAGATTCAGACTTAAGTTGAAGTGCCTTCGTGACAAATTGAGGACTTAGAATTGGGAGGCTTTTGGGTTGATAGATAGAAGAAAAGAGAAAGCATTAGCATAAATCCACAAGAAGAGGATGGAGGGCTGTTGGAACTTGGAGGAAGAGAGAAGGGCTACGGATGTATGTAAGCTGGAATATGAAAGGATGTTGGCAATGGAAGAAATCATGTGGAGATAGAAATCGCTAGTGCAGTGGGTAATAGAAAGGAATAATAACACCAAAATTTTTCATAGATGCTAGTTGTCAGAGGAGTATTAATGTCATCCGGAGGTTGGAGGTGGAGGATGAGTGGGTGGAGGGGGAGGTGGGGGGGAGACCTTGAGAAACATATCGGGGAGTTTTACCATCAGCTTTATACGAAAGATAGGTATGTTGGACCTAAGGCTGATGGATTACAAATGGATTGAATTTCGGAGGAGCAGGCGGCTTGGTAGGAGCGTTTGTTTGATGAGGAGGAAGTGAAGAAGGCAGTTTGGCTAATCGAAAGGCTTCAGGGCCAAATGGTTTTCTGATATATTTTTACCGACTTTGTTGAGAGATTGTGAGGGAGGATTTGATGGCTGTGGTAAGGGATTTTCATGACAAGGAGTTTCTTGACTAAGGTAGCAATGCTAAGTATATTTCATTGATCCCTAAAAAAGAAGGTGCAGAGAAAATTTTAGACTATAGATCTGTAAGCCTAGTGGGAAGTACGAACAAAATCACATCCAAGTGCTTGGTAGATAGGCTAAAGGAGGTGCTCCCTGCAGCGATTTCTATGGAACATGGAGCTTTCCTTCAAGGTAGATCCATCTTGGATGGGGTGCTTATTTGGGACTTCCTCTTAGTACTTGCTATAAAAATAAGGAGGTGTGGAATCTTGTGGTTGAGAGTATGCGAAGAAAGCTAGCTGAGTGGAAGTCTAAGTTCCTCTCTTGAGGGGGGAAGTTGACATTGATCAAGATAGCTTTGGCTAGCATTCCCAATCACTTCCTATCCCTTTTTGTGGTGCTTAGGTCAGTGAGGAAGAGTATGGAAAAAATTTAGTGGGAGTTTTTATGAAAAGGGGGTGAAGAGAATAAGGGTCAACATCTTGTGGCATGGGATTTGGTGTGTACTCCTAAGCATACAACGCGGGGGGGGGGGGGTAGGTCTACAGAAAATTGAGGACATGAATGCAACTCTTATGTGTGTGGTTGTGGCATTTTGGGTTATAAGATGGCAGCTTATGGAGAAGGGTTATAGTAGCCAAATATGGATGCATGATGATTGGAGAGGGAGCCTAGGGGGTCGTATGGGTAAAGCGTGTGGAAAGGAATTATGAAGTTCATGTTGATCTTCAAGAAAGGGATTATTCATATCACGGGTGATGGTAGAAATACCCCCTTTTGGGAGGATGTTTAATGTGGGGAGAGCCTATTGCGACTAACACATTTCGAGGTGTACTCTATGGTTATGGAACCTAAGGCCAAAGCGGCTGACTACATGATTCAGAGTGAATGAAGTCAACTGTAACCTAGTTTTCAGAAGGGTTGTATTTGATTGGGAAAATCTGGCTATTGTCCATCTTCTTAGAAGGTTTGGTTAATTTCAGAATTTTAATGGGTAGGATAACTCTAGGGCGTGGGCAAAGGGGCTTGGTGGGATTTTTATTGTGAAATCCTGTTTTGAGTAGGTGGAAGTTTCCCATGGTGTTAAGAGGCCCATGGAAAGAAGAAGTGTGGTATAAGGCAATCCCGTCAAAGGTCCAATTTTTCTTGTGGACAGCAGTGTTGGGTAGGATTCCAACTATAGATGAACTGAGAAAGTCTGGTATCTAACTAGCGTTTGATGTTGGACGACTAACCACTTGCTTTAAAGCTCGAATTAATAGAAGGAAACAAATCAATTTTCTTGATCTCATAGCCCAAGCTAGGCCAAGTCCTCGGCTGAACCCTCCTTGTGGGTCCCACTTTACATGGGTCTGGCTTCACATGAGTTGCCCATGTCACACGGGTCACCCCACCCTGAGTGTGCCTCCATTTCACACAGGCTGCCCCACTCGAGCCCGGTGTGAAAATGCCCCCGCATTAATCACCCTCGGTGAGGAGTTTCAAACATGAGATCTCTTACTCTGATATCACTTTTATGTATGGTGACTAACTACCTGCTCTAAAAGCTCGAACTGATAGAGGGAGGTGAATCAATCCCTTTATCTCATAGCTCAAGTTAGGCCAGGTAATGTAGCATCTGTAAAGTCATTTTGTAATTTGTCAATTTCATTCCAAGTCTAGGTAATAGGCTATGATGTTATGTATTATGAGTGAGCCTATGAGTGTCTAGTGTGGAGACCATCACCATGACAACGAAGGGGTTCAAGTACTACAAGCCAATGCATATCAAGCAAAAAACCCAATGAGTGCCAAAGAAGAGCTAAGTCACCATCTTTGAGTCCGAAAGGTAAATCAGGTATAAAATTTAATGGCTGTTGTGTGGCTTCTCTAAGATACTCCCAAAGACTAAGGTTTGATCTTAGGATGACCTTAAGACCAATAAATGCTCCTAGGTGCAATTGGTTAAAAACCCTTAGTGAAAAAAGAGCCGAGAAGTATGGTCATCTCAACTTAAAATAGCCATATCTTTTGATCTTAATGTCTGCTCGAAACCGACAAGTACCCAAAACGATCAGCTCGACGAGCTCTTTTTGAATATTAGATCACATATTGTAACCAATTATAAAATCGATAATCGATTACAGGTCAAACCGATTACAAATCTTACAATCGGTTATGCACGAAAATCTGAGCGCTAATGGCTAGTTTTTTGACCATTGGAGGCTATGGGGAGCCTTAGCTTGACCCAATAAGAAGGGAATTAATCTTAAATGATGGACTAACACTTCCCATACATATTAGAAACATTATTGAGCATTCCTTTTGGAAAAATCATTTTTGAAATCCTCTACATGAGGTGTTCTTGAGAAAAAGGGTTTGAAGGGTTTACTAAGGGAAGGAAAGAGGTTTTTTGGGAAAGAACAAGAGCTCTACAAGCTCTACACTCTCTCCACTCATTTAGTCAAGCTTCCAAGCAACTAGAGGAGAAGAAGAGAGTTGGTTCTCTCTCTTGAGGCCACGAAAGAGGTTTCCTTTGCAAGAGAAGAGAAGAGGAAGGTTAAAGATGTTGCTTATTCACTCCAAACATTCAAACTCCCAACTTCAAGGTTGAGGTAAATCTTTAGCTTCATACTTTGGAGTTTGCTTACATTGTAGGTAGTTGGTGGTTAGCTTTGCTTATTATACATCTAGACTACTACTCTACATGTGAATCATTGGAAAGCTCTTCTAAGAGATATAACCCTCATTGTGCCTCACTTATATTTGCTTATTTTAGAGGCCGTACATAGTTGTGTGAATTCACATGCATACTTGACTTCATTAGAGGCATTCACACACTCCCTTAGCATTAAGTAGAGACTATGCCATATTGACATATTTGGCTAGTTTAGAGCTACTTTCTACATTGGGACTTTGCCTCCTTACTTGACCGGATTGACATATTTGGCTATTGAGAGCCACTACTCACATATGAACATTAATTCCCTTGGTTGACCATATTGGCATATTAGGCTCTTGAGAGCCACACTATATATTGGGATTTTGATTCCCATACTTGAACTTAAGCTACCACATTTTGTTATTGAGAACCACATTGGTATTTATACTGTATTCTCTTAAGTCAATGGTCGGAGACGCCATGTGACCAATTGTAATTGGCTCAAAGACAACCAATGCCGTGTTTGCTGGAGACACCAAGCACGTAGGTTAAGGTTTGCTCATCATTTTGTAATCATTGTAGTTGATTAATAAAATTGAGTAGTTAAAAATGGACATAGGCTCCAGTGTGGCCGAACCACTATAAATCTTGTGTTGTGGATTGATTGTGTGATTGCTTGTCTTTTTATTATTAAACTTGCTACTCTTGCACACCACGTGTTTGACAATATTCTTGAGTATCACTTTGTAGCACACACACTTGGTTTAATTCTAAGAAGATTAAAATTAAATTAAAATCAATCCTAACATCTCTATAGGGGTTAAAGAAATTTAGAAATCCTATTCACCACTCTCTAGAATAAACCTATGTGGTATTTCAATTTGTATAAGAGCCAGACTACTTATCTAGGGCTTAACATCCTAAGTTAGATCCTATAAAATAATACTAGATAGAATCCTAGAAAAACTTTAGATGGCCATGAAAGATGGTAGTGTGTTTATCAACACATCTCCATTCTTTAATGGAAGTGACTATGGCTTTTGGAAATCTCGTATAGAGATTTTCTTAAATGCCATGGACTATAGAGTTTGAAATTCTGTAGTGGAAGGTTACACTAAACCCTCAACTCCCAAAAGTGAGTGGGGAAGATCTGAAACATAGGCTTATTGTGCAAATCTCAAAGCACTAAATTCCATCCATCGTGCCCTTAGTTCGGATAAACTCTATAGAATTGATGCACTGAGAACTGCCAATGAAGCATGGGATCTTATTGAGAAGACCCATGAGAGTGTCTCAATTTCATCAAGAGATGAAATGTTGCTTAGTGAGGAAAACACCCCACTTGGGTCCAAAGTTCTTATGACCTTTGGTACTCTTAGGAATTCACATGATAATGACAGTGAATTTGAAAGTGATGATGAAGAAGAAGGTGGTGATGAAGAGGACACCCAAGATACCTTCAACAAACTTTATGAAGAAAATGTAGAGTTAACCAATACCGTCAAGACTTTTAAGAGGAAAAATACAAGCCTGACTCAAGAAAATGAAAATTTAAAGGAGTTATAAAAAGAGCTAAAAGAAAAAATTTATTCCTTAGAACTAAACCTTCATGAGATTGATGAAAATCAATCTAAATGTTTAAGTGAGAAGAATGAGTTACTTAAAATAAATTCTATTCATCAATCTAAATGTTTAAGTGAGAAGAATGAGTTACTTAAAATAAATTCTAATCTCTCAAATGAAAATGAAGAACCAAAGAAAAGATAGAAGAGTTAGAATTGAGGTATTTGGCCTCCAATCTAGGAGAAGAGCATCAAAGCTTAAAAGATAATATAAATCTCTTAGAAAAGAGACTAAGTGAGGTAAAAACATTCCTCAAACTAGAAAAAATAAATGAGAATATTGAAAAGAGGAAACTAGTTGAAGAAAATGAAATCTTGTTCAACAAGACTCTTGAACTTGAACAAAAAATCAAATCTCTAAAAGAGAAAAAAAAAGAGTCTTAACCTCACATGCTCTAAACTTTCAAAAAGATCAATTGATCTACTTGTTCGAGTAAATGAGTTAAAAGAGCATGAGAAGAAATCTCTTAATCTCTCTGCCTAAGGAAATGTAAAATCAAAGAAAATAACAACATTGGGCAAAGAATAAAGAGTCAAGAAAAGTTTAGGATTTAACTCTAAAAATTTTCAACATTCTACTTACACAAAAGGGTCATAGAACGCATTTGCAAAACGCAAAAGGCTAATGTCTTTCCACAAACCATGATGTATGGTGGAAGATTTTTTTTCAATTACTCATCATGAAAGAAGAAAGGAAATACCTAGCCTATTAATAAGCTAAGACTCAACCTCTTGCAGTCATGACTCAACTTCTAGAAGACTTCCAATAACATGCCACTATTATGGATTGGATGGTCATATAAGAATTAGGTGCATCAAGAGGCAAAGGGACTTGTATGCCCAAAGTCTTCAAGAGTCTAGGAGAATAAACCAAGGTCATTCCCAAAAGAATCAAGATGCAAGAAATCTACAACAACAACAAATAGTTTTATCCCAACTATTTGGGGTCGGCTAAGATGCAAAAAATCGAAAAAGGAAAAATCAAATTTTAGAACCCAAACATCATTTTCAAAAGAAAAAGAAAATGATCCATCCAATAGCAATTAAGATCCAACAAAGATGGGTCAAGAAGATTTAGGTGAAAAGAGATGAACTCACATCCTATTTTGGAGTGAAAGCATGTCAAGATGATATCTTGACAATTGAGATGACTTAATAGAGATCATAGGAAAAAGGGCTTTAGATGATCCATATTAGATCTAAGCCCTACAAGTAGGACTAAAAGAATCCTAAAGGAATGATCTTAAAAAGATCATAAAAGGCTATTTAGAAGATCTTGGCTCAAAGAACAAAGCTAAATTAGCAATCAAGGAATATGTCTAGGTGAATGACACCAACCTTGATTGAGCACCTTCATAGGGAAGCATAAAAGGTGTTGATCATCTATCAAGATCAATTGATCAAAGAAAAATAAAAGTGTCAATTGTCCCAAGCATGTATGGAGCCATACTAGGTAAATCTTAATTCACATTCTTAGATTCTATTGCTTGAGAAAATGCAACTCAAAATCTTAAAAGCATATGAAAAATTAGCTTAAGATATGTACATGTGACTATTCATGATCTATTATGCCTAATTGTTTATCATACGGATCATGATGACATTACTCTTGTGTGACATACTCACATATATATGTGTCCAAGTCACCTTAGCACACTTGAAGCATGTGTACTCCATAGAAGCATGCCTATAGACTACTTTTAATGATCTTATGCCTAATTATACACATCATTAGATCACTAGTGACATTGATCTTGATTGACATGTCATTATATGTCACTTATGTCTTTATGACATATCATACATATTCTTATACTTTAATACATGAAATTTGTTCTAATATATTATTCTATGCAATGGTCATTGATCTTGATCCATAATACATGACTAACATGTCTATTATAGATAATTCCAATCTTGGACCTATATATTTATCGAGATCACTTGATCCACCTATATTCTTCCCGTTGTTAATTCATAACAACAAATTAAGGGAGAAAAGAATATGAGGAAGAAAAACCTCATAAGAGATATGGAATTGAAGGGAGTCCTTAGAGTACCTTAAGAAAATCAAAAAGCTTAAGGAGGACAAGAGGAAGTCACTTTCCATGCTAGCACAAGGAAATGACAAATTTGAGAAGATTCTCTCCATGGGAAGAGACCATGAAGACATGAAAGGACTTTGATCCAATTCTAATGTCATCACACTTTTTCCTCACAAAAAACTAAGAATGTCTTTATGAAAGTCATGGGAAAGGCTAATGTACAAGCCTACCATAAGGGCAAGGTGAAAGTGTCTTCTTAAGGACCATCACAAAGGTTTTATAGGGTAGAAAGGAAGAAAAACACTTTATTAAAGGGAAAGACACCCTTAAAGCAAGGCAAGGTGTTTGAAAAACCAAAATCTTAATCTTATTCCTATGCTAAAGTGGCATGGAATAGCTTTCAAGCCAACAATGCTTCTTCTTCTAGAGGATTTCAAGAATATGTCTCTACTTCTAGAATCCTAAATGGTAAGCTAGAAAAACCCCCTAATCCTCTCATACTCTATCTTCTAGGAAT
>JAOXJP010032029.1:0-16779 GCA_025762735.1 Platanus orientalis | reverse complement strand
CAACCACCTATATCCTCAGTTTCATGGACTCATATATATGAATAAAGATTAAAGACGACCCATCTCTGACATCAACTTTCCTTTGCTTCTCTCTTGCTTTCGGCACCGTCGCTTGAAAACAATGCGATTATGCAAAGCTTGCCCTCGTCCTACAGGCCGTGGTGGACATATAAGTTAGGCAGGTGGGACCCTTCATTTGGAATAGGTCCCACAGAAGAAGAAAAAACCCTTTGACAAAAAATAATTGTAACTATTAGATTGAAATGTTCGAATATAACTTATCATCTCAGTCTTAATGTACGAAATCAAGTTTGAACGAGATTGCGACCCAATGTATATCAAGACCTCATCATGGTTGGGCTAAGTCATATTGAGTGGCTTAGCGGATAGTCCTATAGTTGTGTCACTATCAAATGGGCTGCCCACCATCTTGTAAAACCTCATTGTAAAATCCAAAGAGGAAGGCTCCACAAATGACACGCGCAATATGCAATAAAGTGCATGGGAGGTACGTGTCAATGCACATTAGGGAAACGACATAATAGCCAATGAAAGCACACATGATTGGAGATTTAAGCGTGAGATGTAACAAGACACGAGCTAATCATGGATGTGATGAGACTAGGTTTGCAACTCAGTACGTATACCATATGAGCCCAAATCCTCAAAGTGGGATATTGTTTGGCATCGTCTACAGTGCGAGATGTACCCTAAAAAAAAAAACCATCAACCAAAAGTGAAAATCACTTACCAAATTTTTTTTTTTTTTGGGTATGTGTCACAGTGCAGATGTACAGGGTACACAATGCCACACTTTAAGCTGTAGTAAAGGATTTAATGTCATACCATATGCAGTATGCAACGTGGAAAAATAACAGTGGTAGAGGAATTAAACTACTGTGATGCGGTAAATGTTTGGAAAATGATTGTCTGGGTTTGACTCAGGCCTCCATTGATCGACAAATGATGTGTTTTTGAATTTGGTGTATATAAATATATATATTTTCACCTGAACACTTTTTCGAACCCCAAACTCCATATGTGTCAGCTCATAATTCACCATAGACACTACAGACACTTTATCACCACAAAACAATTTTTTCTTAAATTGTTATTATGTTTGCGAGGGGGATGATAATATCTGTGTGGTTTAGGGGATCAACACATGCATCTGATTACACTGTACAATAAGAAAATCACTTCTTTTGATAAAAGCCATGTAAGTCAAGATCTTTTAGAGTTTAGAGCATTTCATTAAGTTTGATGAGAGAGAGTACTAAGGCTCTTATTAACTGACCCGATGAACTAGTAGAGTCCTGACTTTAGGGGAACCAACCCAAAGAATTCCCAAGAAGATTAGCCCAAGAAACCTTCGAGAATCTCCCGACCCAAAAATGCCGAGGTCATTGGCAAAAAACCAGGAATATTCATTGATACCTGACTCCCCGAGTATTCTGGAAATAATCCCGACTGTTGCTTAAATCACTCGACACCCAAAGGTTAGTCGAAACCTTGAGGCGCATGTTCCCGAGAATCCCCGACATGCAAAAATATAACGACCCTGACTACTCCGCTTAAAGATAAGCACAACCTAGAAACCGTTATGAGGAGAGAATATTTTCTATAGTTGGCATGACATACTGAGAAAATGGAAGAGAGAGCAGGGGAGACATGGTGAAGAACGTGGGGAAAAGCGATGTGCAAGATCTCATTTAATATGCCACTACTTAAGCCTATAAGTATAGATAATGACTCACTCTTTAGGTAGGAGACAATAGAAACTCTAATTGAGAAGGCTCTTCTACATTCCCTTATTACTTGACTTGACCGTCGGAGAGCTAGAGGCCGACCCCTTGTCAGCACCTAGCTTCTTGATGTTCTCTTTCTTCATGTGTGTAGTGTTCATTCTGCCAACGACCTGGGCCAACTGTGGGACCATCTAATGGGGGTAAAGATATCCATGAACCGATACGCCATCAGTTGGTGCCATTTGTGGAAAAATTATAGTTTTTCTAAGAACCAAAGATCTGAATGGTTGAAACCAAGTCAATGGTGGCTCAACAAGACCAAGGTGCCGGAGTTGACAGGCAAGAAGTCTCCGTCTTTGATGGAGCACACCTCGAAACCCCAAGGGTGGCTGTTCTTGAGCAGAGGATCCAAGGACTAACGACAAGTGTGCAACTGTTGATGAAACAAAATCGAGAGATTATACAATAGGTGAGGGGCCAGAGAGGCGCACCCGACGATAATGATGTAGGACTGTCGGGACTCCACACCCCTCCAACTGGAAGTCGTGATTAAGGACGTGAAGATGAAGTAGGAAGCGCCACGACTTCCTGATTTTGGGAGGTGAGCTAGCTTAAGGAAAGGGTTCACACCTTAGACCTTTGGGAGGAAAGGATGAAGGATGTAAGAAGGGAGATAGCAACCATGAAAGAAGCCCTCAAAGGAAAGGACCATTTGTTTACGCCACAGAGGTAATGGTTCAACCACTTCCCAACAAGTTTAAACCACCTTAGATGGAGATGTTTGATGACGACAATGATCCCCTCGATCATTTGGAGGCATATAAGATGTATATGAACCTCCAACCAGCCCCCGACAAAATCATGTGTCGGTCATTCCTACAAAGATCAAGGGGTCCCCCTGAATGTGGTTTAACCAATTGAAGCTCGACAACATCTCAAACTTTACAGAGCTAAGACAACAATTTGTTAGCTACTTCATAGGTGGCCAAAGACACCGGAAACCTACCACCTATTTGTTGAAAATCAAACAAAATAAAAGAGAGTCCCTATAGGACTACATGTCATGGTTTAATAAAGAGATGTTGTAGGTGGATGATGCTGAGGATAAGGTGATTATGGCTGCTCTCATGGCAGGGCTGCTACCCTCCAAGTTCCTCTTCTTTCTCTCAAAAAGTCTCCTGTCCCGTATGGTTGACCTTATGTTGAAGGCACAACAACACATGAGAACGAGACGTCTAGCCTAGTTCACAGTCAGATAAGAGGAAAAAAGAGCAGCAACAAGTCACATGGGAAGAAAGGGGAAGTCGGGTGAGAGAAGGCAATGACAATCGTGGGGTCAGGCCCCGGGTCAACCTCCCCCCAAGCAAGTTCCAAAACTATATCCCCATCAACGCACCTGTGTAATAGGTGTTTCTGCATATCAAGGATGATCCAAGCATCAAGTGGCCCGAGAGAATCAAGGCCCCATCAAAAAAGAGAAATTGCGACAAGTACTATCGCTTTCACCAGGATTATGACCATGACATGAATGATTGCTTCGACCTGAAGGAACAAATAAAAGCCCTAATTCAGTGAGGACGACTGTAGAGATTTGTTGTTAGGTAACACCCAATAAAGAGTGAAGACACTTGTCGGGACCCTCCTGTTCGGAAAGAAAGAATGTCGGAGGGACCGATAAGGGAGGGTAATAGTTGGCAGGTTTATCGAGGGAGGAGAATCCAACTCAGCAAGAAGATCACACGTGAGATAGATCCTCGTAGAAAGAGATCGGCAGATGATGATGACAGAAAGACTGGCCAAGCATCACAAGATAGAGCACCCCCCATCACCTTCTCTATAGAGGATGCTCGTGGAGTGAGTCAGCTGCACGATGATGAACTGATGGTGATGTTGGTCATTTTGAACTACATCACCCATCGTATCATCATCGATAACGGGAGCTCGACAGATATTCTTTACCTCCTGGCTTTCAACCAAATGTGTATCAGGCATGACAAACTTAAGCCCACTCAGACGCCCTTGGTCGGATTCATGGGCGACAGGTTGCTCCACTAGGAATGGTTGGCTTGCCAATCACAGCTGGGGAAGAAAACCAATAGGTTACCAAGGTAGTTGATTTTTTGGTGGTCGATTGCCCCTCTGCGTATAATGTAATCCTTGGATTACCGACACTGAATCGATTAAGGGCGGTCACTTTAACCTACCATCTATTGATGCACTTCCCAATTGATGGGGGAGTAGGGAAAATTAGGGGGGACCAGGTGGCGGCTAGAGAATGGTATATGGCCTCTTTAAGAGGGGAGTCAGCCCCAAAAGAGAACATGACAATCGATTCATTGGAAGTTCAAGATGAAAGGACCCAGGTGGTGGCAAAACCAGGGGAGAACTTAGGATATTATTCTCGACTCAGAGACGCCCGACAGAGTGACCCGGGTGGGGTCAGATCTGTTAAAAGATTTTAAGAGGCGATTATAAAATATCCTCATAAAAAATTGAGACGTGTTAGCTTAGATGCATGAAGACATGTCGGGAATAAATCCTCGACTGGCTGTACATAGGCTAAATGTAAACCCAGCCTTAAAGTCCATCAAGTAGAATAAGAGAAACTTCGGTCCAAAAAGAAAGAAATTAGGTGATTGCAAAGGAAGTGGAGAAATTGTTGGCGGCCCACTTCATAAGGGAGGTCCACTATTCCAATTGATTGACAAATGTAGTTATGGTATGAAAACCGAATAAAAAGTGGCGTACGTGTGTCAACTTCATCGATCTCAACAAAATATGCCACAAAGATAGCTTTCCACTCCCAAGGATCGACGCTCTAGTGGACTCGACGGCTAATCACCAAACCCTAAGCTTCTTGGATGCCTTCTTGGGGTACAATCAGATAAAAATGCACGAATCCGACCAAGAGAAAATGACTTTCATCACCAACTGAGGGCTTTACTATAACAAGGTCATGCCCTTCAAGCTGAAGAACACAGGAACAACCTACCAAAGACTAGTCAACGAGATGTTTAAAAACCAAATCGGGAGGAACATCGAAGTGTATGTGGATGACATGTTAGTGAAAAGCCTCCTAGCTGAGCAACATCTGTCGAATTTGAGCGAGACGTTCCAAACCCTGAAAAAGCACAAGATGAAGCTCAACCCCAATAACTGTGCCTTCAGAGTATTGGCCGAGAAGTTCCTCGGGTTTATGGTTTCCCAACGGGGGATAGAGGCGAATCCTGAGAAGGTGAAGACCGTAATTGACATGTAACCACCAAGGAACACCAAAGAGGTGCAATGACTTACCGGGAGGGTAGCATCTTTGAGCAGATATATATCCTGAGCCACAGACAAGTGCTTCTCTTTTTTTTACTTTCTGTGAAAGGCTTTCTACTAGGATGAAGAATGCGACAAGGCCTTTCGAGAACTTAAGGACTATCTCGACTGTCTGCAGTTGATCAATCAGCCGAAGCAGGGTGAGGTGTTCTACGTGTACTTGTCGGTATCAGAAACAACAATAAGTTCAATTTTAATAAGGGAAGATGACGGGATACAAACACTAGTGTATTACACCAGTAGAGCCTTCAGAGGAGCAGAGGAAAGATATCTAAGGGCTGAGAAGATGGCGTTCGCATTGGTTATCATGGCCTAGTGACTAAGGCCCTATTTTCAGGCCCACACCATCCAGGTGCTCAGGGATCAACCACTCAGAACCATACTACACAAACCCGAGACCTCCGGGAGACTAGTCAAGTGGTTGGTAGAATTAAGCGAGTTCAACATCGAATACCACCCCCGGGGAGCTATTAAGGGCTAAACAATAGCGGATTTTATCGTCGAGTAGACTCATGCATTGGGGGAGGAGTCTGAGTCGCAAGACGAGCAACCAGAGAGAGAAAAAGCAGGTCAGGCATAATGGGTTATACATGTGAGAAACCCTATTCCTCCATTACTTGAGCTACAAGCTTGAAAGTTCATCAAGAAAATATCTCTTGGTTCCCTCTCATCTCATATTAGTTAACATCTACTTGAGAGGTGTGGTTTAGGTTATCCTTAGAGGAAAACCCTTTATGGTTGTCCTAACTTAAGAAGCTTTAGTGCCATAGCTTAAAGAAGAAGTGGGTGTATAAGGCAAACCAGCTCAACAAGGAGCACTCCTACATGTGGTAAGAACAATAACATCAACCAACTTAGTGGTAATATTTGTTATTCATTTTGTATTCATTTGCATATTCATTCATCATCCTTTGCTTTGCTTTTGTCGGAGACACCGAAAGCTTTACAACCTTCGTCGAAGACACCGGAGGTAATGCACACTCACCAGAGACACCGAGTGTTGTTGTGTAGCTTGCTTGTGAGCAAGTAATGAGGTTTTGTATGTTGATCTAGGTTGTATGTGATAATCTAAATGAAATATACATAAGCTCATAATGAGATTTAGAAGAGTGGACGTAGGCCTTAGGGCTGAACCACTATAAACCTTGTGTTGTGGATTGTGTGTGTGACTGCTTATCTCTCTTACTTGAGCTCATATTTCTTATTGCTTACTATGTGTTTGTTTAAATATTTAAGTAAGCACCTTAAAGCGCAGACTCACTTAAAGAAGATTAAAATCAATTCCAACATTGGCAAGAAATGGTGGAATAAATTTGATATCTTATTCACCCCCTCTAGGATAATTTTGGAGACATTTCAATTGGTATCAGAGCATAGGTTACTCATAAAGGGCTTAACAACTCGAGTAAGATCCTGGCAAAAATCTTAAATGACTAGAGAAGATAATGGTATGTCCATTAGCACCCCTCCATTTTTTAATAGAACGGACTATGGTTATTGAAAATCTCGAATGGAGATATTCCTAAATGCTTATGACCCTAGGGTGTGGATTGCGATTGTTGATGGTTATACACAGCCCGACAAACCTAGGAGTGAGTGGACTCCCATCGAGTCAGAAGCTTACAAGTTCAACTGTAGGCCATTGAATGTCATAGCTAGTGAGTTAGCTCCAAATGAGTTTAGGAGGATAGTTCATCTCAAGATGGCAAAAAAACCTTGAAAGCTTCTCTCGGTTACCCATGAGGGTACAAGTGCCGTGAAGATGTCAAGGCTTCAAATGTACACTGCACAACTTGAAGCATTAAGGATGGAGGATGATGACGAGATCTCCCAATTCAATGCCAAGTTATCAAACTTAGTGAATATCATGAGAAGTCTAGGTGAGGACATTTTCGAGTCTAAAGTGGTGAGAAAATTGCTTCGGTCACTACCTAAAAGGTTTAGGCCTAAGATCGTCGCTATAGAGGAGAGCAAAGACCTAAAAGTCATGAAGTTGGAGGAGTTGATTAGCTCACTTCAAACATTCGAAGCAGCCATTAAGGAGCCTACCAAAAAGAAGTGCATTTTCCTTAAAGAAGAAGAGCCCTCCGAATCAAACAAGGATTCAGATGATGAGCTAGCACTTGTTTCCAAAAGGTTCAAGAAGTTCTTTAGGAGAAATACCAAAGATTACTCCAAGAATAAGTAAATGAGAAAGTCTTACCCCGAATACAAAAAGAAAAAATACTTCTCAAAAGAACCACCCATTTGCTATGAATGCAAAGGTTGTGATACATTACCGAGGATTGTGGCAATAAGAAGAACAAGTACAACTCAAAGGTTAAGGCCATGGCAGTCACATGGGATGATGAATCCGAGAATTTGGAACATGAATCCCAAAGTAGTGAGGAAGCTCCCTCACAAGAGATTAAGGTTTTTATGACCTTTGGGTCTTCTATAAATTCACTTTTGGAGTCTGGTGACTCAAGTGAAGATGAGGGAGAATATGAAGAAGATGAGGAGACTTATGATGTACAAGAGGCATTTGATTACCTCTTTGTTCAAAGTGTTAAGTTGGGGAAGAAGAACAAACAACTCAAGAGGCTAGTCATTGAGTTGACTGAAAAGTCAAAGTCCCTTGAAGACACTATCTCCACTCTTAAACAAGAGTCATCTTCGAAAAGTGAAAAAGAGAAAGATCTTTCCAAAGTAAACTACTTGCTCCTATGTTAAAAGGAGGAAATGAGCCTAAAAATATTAGAACTAGAGAAGAAGGTAAATGATTCTAAACTATTTCTACGTTTAGAACAAGCCAATAGGAGGCGAGAAAAAAAATGACTCCTTGAGGACAACAAAAAATTGTCCAACAAGGTTCTTGAGCTGAAGAAGAGACTCAAAACTTTGGATGAAGAGAATGATGAGTCAAGTAGTGATGGTTCACTCATCCAAGAGTTGGAAGACCAAGTCAAATCAATAAATGAGAGAAACAAAGCTCTCAATTTGACTTGTGCTCAACTCACAAGGAAGCCCCTTGATTATCTCAAGCAAATCAAGGAGCTTGAAGAAGATAAAAGGAAAAACATCTCAATGCTTGCTCAAGAAAATGGCAAGTTTGAGAGGATGCTTAAAATGGGCAAGAAGTATGGGTATATGATCAAACTTGGTTATTCCAAGGCCATCACCTCCACTTCAACTCAAAAGCCTAAGAATGGCTTTATCAAAGCCAAAGGATCTACTCAACTACCTCCACCACCTTCCTACAAGAAAAAAAAAGGTGGAGCCTCCTAGACCTACCACAAGGACAAATAAGGTTAATAAGAAGACATCTACCTCACTCAAAAGTAAAGCATTTATGAGACAAGATAGAGATTGGGAGAGATCCATGCAACCCCAATCTAGGTCCTATGCACAAGTGGTTAAAAGTAATCGATAAGCCAACCAAGTATCTTCCTCTAAAGGAGCTCAAGGAATGAGCAAACTTTATTCTTATGCCAAGGAGGCATGGAATAAATATCAAGCAAGTAGGACTTCCACTCATGGAGGAGCTCAAGTGAAAGCCTCTACTTCTAGAAATACTAGGGGCAACCTAGTCAAGGAAAGAATCCTAGAAAAGGCCCACAACCCTTCTTTAATGAATGATCTAGAAGGAAAACAACACAATCCTATGAACCAAGAAGGCTTACATTCTTTGCTACTATTGTAGCTTATAAGGGCATATTAAGTTGGATTGTAGAAAAAGGGCAAATGACATCAAGTCCCAAAGAATGCAAGAAAAGAAGACATCAAATGGAAAGAATGTCAAGAAGAGAAACTATTTTCAAAACATTGAAAATAGAAACCTTCAAAGGAAGAAGGACTTAGACCAACAAAATGCCAAACGGCAAGACTCTCAACCTTCCATGGTTAAGATAGGTTGGGTAAGAAAGGATGATCCCAAGTGTTTGGTCATCTACACTGCACTAAGAGCTGGAAGCTCATCAAGATGGTATCTTGATAGCGGGTGCTCTAGGCCCATGTCTGGTGAGAGAGATTTTTTCACAAAATTAGAGGAAGCTCAAAGTGGGTATGTCACTTTTGGTGATGGAAACACCGCCAAAATTTTTGGAGTAGGAACCATTGTAGCCCTTGGCATTCCACAACAAACCGAGACACTTTATGTGCAAGGCCTTAAGCATAACTTGATTAGCATTAGTCAAATATGAGACAAAGGCTATAAAGTGCAATTTAGCAAAAATGGATGTGTGATCAAGGATCATGGAGAATATAACATCCTAGCCGAAGGAGTAAGGACAAGTGACAATTGCTATGTCATTGACCTAAATTCACAAGAAGGGGACACTTGTCTTTTGACCCAAAAGGATAAAACAAATATTTAGCATCAAAGATTAGGATATATCAACTTTAGGGACCTTGCAAGACTTAGCAAGAAGGGGATAGTCAAGGACCTTCCCAAGCTAAGCAAGGTTGACAACTAATATACAAGGGATGTCAAATGGGGAAGCAAATTAGAGTCTCCAACAAGAAATTTACATCTATTGGGACTACTAAACCCCTGGAACTTCTTCACATGGACTTGGTCGGTCCAACTAGAACTGAGAATCTAGGAGGGAAGAAGTATTTCATGGTCGTATTTGATGATTTCTCGAGATATACTTGGGTAACATTCCTAAGAGAGAAATCTGAAGTCTTTAATGAATTTCTAAGCATTTGTAAATGAATTTAAGTTGAGAAGGATTTGACCATAAAGAAAATCCGAAGTGACCATGGAAGAGAATTTGAGAAGATTTTGGAGTGAAACATGAGTTTTTAGCTCCCAAAACCCCCCAACAAAATAAGATGGCTGAAAGAAAGAATATAACTCTTCTAAACATGGCTACAATAATGCTGTCAAGCAAAAAAATAGCTAAGAGGTTTTGGGCTAAAGTAGTTAGCATGACATGCTATGTCTTTAACCAAGTCTATTTTAGACCGGGTACATCTAAAACTTCATATGAGTTATGAAGTGGGAATAAGCCAACTGTTAAATACTTTAAAGTACTTGGCAACACTTGCTATGTTCTTCAGGATAGAGAACATTTAGACAAGTTTGATAAGAAGAGCGATGAGACCATGCTCTTAGGATACTCTACAACCAGTAGAGCCTACCATGTTTACAACATTAGGACCCGCTCAGTGGAGGAGTCAATCAATGTGATAGTAGATGACTTTGAGGTAACATATAAGCAAAGGAAATTGCTAGTAGTGTTGTCTGACCAAGAAGATGGGAGCTCATCTCAAGTGGAGATTGAAAAATCCCAAGGAGAGCACTCTTCTTCATCAAGCTCTGAGGAAGAAGTTGAAGAAATCCAACTTTAACCTAAGGACAAAAGGCTCACCAAAGGACCATCACAGGGAGACATCATTGGTGATCCTAACATTAGAGTGAAGACAATGAGACAACTAGAAAACATCCTTAGTCATTTCTGTTTCACCTCCAAAATAGAGCCAAAGTGAGTTAAAGAGGCTCTGAATGACCTGGATTAGATCCTAGCCATGTAAGAGGAACTAAATCAATTCCAAAGGAATGATATATGGTTTCTCACAGAAAGACTTACTAACAAGAATGTCATTGGTACCAAATGGATATTCAAGAGCAAACATGATAAACATGGTACAGTGACTAGGAATAAGGTCAGGCTAGTTACAAAGGGGTCTGCCCAGATTAAAGGCATTGTTTTTTAGGAGACATTTGTCCATGTTGCAAGGTTGAAGTCCATTAGGATCCTCTTGTCCATAGTATGTTATTTAAAATTCTAACTTTATCAAATGGATGCCAAGAGTGTATTCCTAAATGGGACTCTCTAAGAGGAAGTATACGTTGAGCAACCTAAGGGATTTGTGGACCCTCATTTGCAAACTACGTATATCAGCTCAAGAAAACTTTGTATTGTCTCAAACAAGCTCCAAGATCTTGGTATGAAAGACTCACAAAGTTTTTTCTAGATCACCATTTTGATCGAGGAAGTATGGACAAAACACTCTTCGTAAAGAAACAAAATGGTCATATACTCATAGCTCAAATCTATGTTGATGACATCATTTTTGGGTCTACCAGTGAGGAGATGTCTCATGGTTTTTTCGAAACAATGAAATCAGAATTTGAGATGAGTATAGAAGGAGAACTGAGGTTCTTCCTAGGTCTTCAGATGAAGCAAACCCATGATGGCATTTTATTAAGCCAAACCAAGTTTGCTAGAGACCTAGTCTCCAAGTTTGGATTACAAGAATCTAAGCCAACCAGCACACCCATTAGCACAAGTGACAAGATCACTAAAGATCTCGAGGGAGTTGAGGTCAATTCCACCTACCACAGGAGCATCATTGGGAACTTGCTCTACTTAACTACGAGTAGACTAGACATTGCATTCAGTGTAGGTGTATGTGTTAGATACTAAGCTGCTCTTCAAGAGTCACATCTTAAGGCAGCTAAGAGGATTATCTGGTATGTCCACAGGACTATAGAGTTTAGGTTGTGGTACCCATTTGACACCACATCTGAGATTGTAGGGTACTCAGATACGGATTGGGCAAGCGATGTGGAGAATCGCAAGAACACGAGTGGAGGTTGTTTTTATGTTGGCAATAATCTTATTTCTTGGCATAGTAAGAAACAAAACTTCATCTCTCTATCAACTGCTAAAGCTGAGTATATTACAGTTGGCAGTGGATGCACTCAACTTCCATGGATAAAGCAAATGCTCAAAGATTATGAGTTGTCACAAGGAACAATGAGCTTACTTGTTAACAACAAGAGTGCAATTAACATTTCCAAGAACCCGATTCAGCACTCAATGACCAAACACATAGACATTAGGCATCACTTCATCAGGGAATTTATGGAGGAGAAAGTGGTGTCTTTAAATCATATGAAGACAGAAGACCAGTTGGTAGATATTCTGACAAAACCCCTTGACTCAAGGAGGTTTAAATATCTAAGGAGTGCAATAGGGTTGTGTACCATGGGATAAGTCCTTGTGACTCATACCCAAGTGCTTAGGGTCTAGTGGATGTGACCAAGCACATAAACCAGGAGTGGCCCCCACTCCCAGCACACATGGGCTGTAAATTGAGGAAGTGCAGCATGTGTGATCGATCACAGGGTTTGTGATCGGTCACGAACCCCATGATCAATCATGAGGGCAGTTTCATCCAAAAATTCATAGACGAATTTAAACCCTCTTTAAAGACCTCTTTACATGATTTTCCCTCGTTTTTGCTGGTTCATTGACCAAAGACGAAGCGATTTTGTTCCCACAGACGTCTGAGCTCCCCAAAGTCTTGGTTTAGGCACATGTCTCAGATGTTTAGGTTTCTCCTAAACTTCTATAAATTGGGGGTTTTCCTCATTCGTCTCACCAATCCATAATGGTTGAGAAGAAATTAGCAATCAGGACATCAAAATCGTCTAAAGGAGGAGTGTCTCAGGCCACTCCACTGCCTCCTACTACAGACAGAGGCAAAAGGCCTATGGGGGAAGGTTTACGAGGGAAGAGATCGAAAGGGCACAAGGAAGATGGTCTCTCTCCATTTCATGATCACAAGGCGTTGAAATCTTTTGAGACCATTTTCTTGAAACGCCAGTTCATTGTGAAGTGGATTATAGACGTGAAGGTGTTTCACACCATGGTGGTATACGAGCAAATGCGTGCTCACGGTGGCTCCCGTTCTTCGATCACTAGGGCCCCATTCAAGACGAGGAGGTCCGGATCTTTTACTCCACTGTATTTGGAGAGAACAACCGAGACAACTCCTTCTACTCTACTGTCTACGGTTGCCCAATCACCGTGAATCCCAACTATATCATCAAGCTTCTTTGGATTTCACAAGAAGACGAAGGGATTCCATTTCCTGCCAAGCTCACCCTAGCAAAGAAGACCGAGATGACTAATCGTCTATGTATCTAGCACAACAGTTGGGGCACAAAGCTCCCTCACTGGTTCTGTAAGCCCTTAGTCAAATTTTATGGGCGTGTTTTCTCCTACAACCTCATTCCGACGACCCACTAGAATGATCTCACTCCCCAAACGGCCTACCTCATAGACAACATCATTGGGGGGCCTAAGATCGATCTCCCTACAGTCATCTATTACGTGAAGACTGCTAAGGCCAAACACTCCATGGGAAGTATTCCTTTCCTGATGCTCATCACCAAAATCCTCATGGTACATAAAGTACCTTTTCGTGTGCCCGCTCCTATGAAGTATACCAATCCTCCTTCACTATGGGGCATTTGTCGACGATGCACCCGGTAGAGGATGTTACTGACCCGAAGAAGAAGGGGGTCAAGTTGAATCCGGCTAAGGCTGCATTGGCCTCTACCAAAGCCACCATGATGTCCCTATTGTACACCGTACTCAGAAAGCTTTCTAGGGTTATTTACAACCAGAAGAGGAACAACGACAATCTGAAGTTAGTGGTAACCAATGTCTCGACTCCAGAGGACCCATTGGTCCTTGAATCGGCCAGTGATAACACGATTGATTATCCCCTTGAGGAGTTTACTGAGGAGTCTGAGGATGATGGTGCAGCTCAAGGCGAGGGAGATGAAGATGGAGGTGAGGCATCAGTAGGAGATCATAGAGAGGGTGATCTAGATGATGATGTGGAGGGTCATGTAGCCAGCGTTGAGCCTGAGGGCTCGGAGTATGAGGAGGGAGATGACTAGCTTCCTTGTTTTGTTGTGGTGCTTGTTGTTAGGCCACAATTGTCTTTTTTTTGCTTCTCTAGTTGATAGTCATTTCTGTTTTCTTTTTGTTGGCCATGGGCCATCTGAACTTACATTTCACAATTTTTGATGTAATTAAGTGACTATCATGAATGAAATACATTTTGTTTTTGTCTAGCACTGTTCTTTACTTTTCATATTTTGTTTGTCTTCAGATTTTTGCTAGACTTTGCCAATTACATGGCAAAAAGGGGGAGACAATATTTGGGCATCCTATCTTGGCTTTGGCCATGTGAGGGGAGATCTATGGAGTATTGTCATAGAGTATAGGGGAGCATAGCATAGCTTTTATACTTGTGGTGGGAGTATACGCATGTGGGGTTCTATACTTATGGGGGAGAAGGTATAGAGAGAAGTGTCACCTATGCAAGGGTAAACACTCAAGAATCTTGTATGCATTATGGGGGGACATACAAAATTGGGGGAACTTAAAATATTGCCAATGTATTTTTGCCAATACTAAAATTAAAATGAACACATTCATATTGCATTGGCATGTCACGGTTGCTCATATGCATACTTTTACATGTTTCTATATTATATACTTCGCATATGGCTTGAGGAAGGTATATGTGTTTGTGTGTGCAGGTGTTTCTGAGCAAGTCAAGATACTCAAGTGTTGAATGTAATTTTAATTTTTTTTATGTATCTTGTATTGGAGGCAATTGACATGTATTTCAAGGGTTTTGGGCAATAAGCCCTTATGTTGTATGTGGGGTTAAGGCATTTATGCCTATTGATGTAATTTGGGGAATTGGCAAGTGTGCCAAATGGCAATGATCAAGAATATGGTTTTTTTTCATGGAATTGACAAAAAGGGAGATTGTCAAATCCATGGGCAAAGGTGTGGAAGAAGCTCTAACAAGTCAAGCCTTGAAGACCAAGACTCAAGTCGGACTATAACTTCCAAGAAGGTAAAGACATGCATGTAGCTTCATAGGGATCATGTAGTATGATCCTAGGCATGTCCACACACATGGTTAAATGCCCTAAATTGATCCCAAGTGGATATGGACCTCCTCAAGATGTAGACAACAATGTAAATAGAAAAAACACTGTGTGTGACCGA
The DNA here is from genome assembly GCA_025762735.1 of Platanus orientalis. Lineage (NCBI taxonomy): Eukaryota > Viridiplantae > Streptophyta > Magnoliopsida > Proteales > Platanaceae > Platanus > Platanus orientalis. The sequence goes on along the minus strand of JAOXJP010032029.1, from coordinate 1,895 downwards.
TCACAAATCCCATGATCAATCATACTGAAGAATCCAGACTCGTGATCGATCACAAAGCCTATGATCAATCACACTCAGAGTTTTGGACCTTGTGAGGACTAGGCCCCTACTCTGTGACCGATCATAACCTGGGTCCTAACAGCTTCATGATCAATTACAAAGTCCATGATCAATCATAGCATGGTTATGACTTAAAGAGGGGCCCACACCACTCAACGCCTCCTAACCATGTTTTGAGGCATTTGAGAAAATGGCCCCGTGACCGATCACAAACCCCATGATCGATCATGGATCTAGAGTTTGGCAATCTGCCATTTTTCCTGTTTTGAATGAATGGTTAGTTTTCTTTGTCCGTTTAAAAAGATTCAAATCCAATGATTGTAAGCATTTTTCATCCTCTATAAAAAGAAATGTTTCTCATTAGGGTAAAAAATCTTCAAGCATTCAAGAGAGTGTTATTTACTTTGCTAAAAAGAGCCTTAAAGTGTGAGAAACCTTATTCCTCCATTGCTTGAGCTGGAAGCTTGAAAGTTCATCAAGAAAATCTATCTTGGTTCTCTCTTAGCTCATATTAGCTAACATCTACTTGAGATGTGTGGTTTGTGTTATCCCTAGAGAAAACCCCTTTGTGGTTGGCATAGCTTGAGAAGCTTTAGTGTCATAGCTTGAAGAAGAAGTGGGTGTATAAGGCAAACCAGCTTAACAAGGAGCACTCCCACATGTGGTAAAAACAACAACATCAACCAACTTAGTGGTAATATTTGTTATTCATTTTGTATTCATTTGCATATTCATTCATCATCCTTTGTTTTGTTTCCGTCGGAGACACCGGAAGCTTTACAACTGCCGTCGAAAACACTGAAGGTAGTGCACACTTGCCAGAGACATCGACTGTTATTATGTAGCTTGCTTGTGAGCAAGTAGTGAGGTTTTGTATGTTTACCTAGGTTGTATGTGATAATCTAAATGAAATATACCTAAGCTCATAGTGAGCTTTAGAAGAGTGGATGTAGGCCTTAATGCCGAACCACTATAAATCTTGTGTTGTGGATTGAGTGTGTGATTGTTTGTCTCTTTTACTTGTGCTCATAATTCTTATTGCTTACTGCATGCTTGTTTAAATGCTTGAGTAAGCACCTTGATGCACACACTCACTTAAGAAGATTAAAATCAATCCAAACATTGGCAAGAAAGGGTAGAATAAATTTAATATCCTATTCACCCCCCTCTAGGATAATTTTAGAGATATTTTAATTGGTATCAGAGCCCAAGTTACTCACATAGGGCTTAACAACCTGAGTAAGATCTTAGAAAAAACCCTAGATGGCTAGAGAAGATAGTGGTATGTTTATTAGCACCTCTCCATTTTCCAATGGAATGGACTATGGTTATTGAAAATCTAGGATAGAGATATTCCTAAATTCTTATGACCTTAGGGTGTGGAGCATGATTGTTGATGGCTATATGTAGCTTGAAAAACCTAGGAGTGAGTGGACTCCTGCCGAGTCAGATGCTCACAAGTTCAACTTTAGGGCATTGAATGTCATTGCTACTAAGTTAGCTCCAGATGAGTTTAGGAGGATAGTTCATTTCAAGATGGTAAAAGAAACATGAAAGTTTCTCTTGGTTACCCATGAGGGTACAAGTGCCTTAAAGATGTCCAAGCTTCAAATGTACGCTTCACAACTTATAGCATTAATAATGGAGGATGATGAAGAGATCTCTCAATTCAATATCAAGTTATCAAACTTGGTGAATATCATGAGAAGTCTAGGTGAATACATTCCCGAGTCCAAAGTGGTGAGAAAAGTGCTTAGGTCACTACCTAAAAGGTTTAGGCCTAAGGTCACCGCTATAGAGGAGAGCAAAGACCTAGAAGTCATGAAGTTGGAGGA
>JAOXJP010032018.1:0-16780 GCA_025762735.1 Platanus orientalis | reverse complement strand
TAAAATATATATATATATATATATATATATATATATATATATACATCCTGAAGCAATATGGGCCAAACTTTTAAAATCAATATATTTTTCAAATAAAATTTTCATATAAATAAAGGCCAAAAATAATAATTCTTGAGCCTGGAAGGGCATAGTAAAAGGGAATGAGATGATAAAGAAAGGACTTAGATGGGAAATAGGTAATGAAAGAGATATAAAATTCTTATAGGATCCTTGGGTACCTACACTAGATAACTTCAAAACTGTTACTAATAAACCTGAAAATAGTGAAATAGAGAAGATTTTGGATATTATAACAAATAAAAATGAACAAGATATATAAGTCACTAAGGGAGAAATTGAAGAAATCTTAAAAATCTATATAAGTAATAGAGAAATGTGGGACATATATATATATATATATATATATATATATATATATATATATCAAAAAGGAGAATACAAAGTAAAATCAGGATATTTTATTTTAATATCCCAGTATAATAATGAACAACCAAAAGAAAGTGAATCAACTAATAATAACACAACATGGATTAATGCTACTAATGCAAATAGGGTACTCTTTGATTTCACATTTTCTTGTAGTTTTTCATTAGGATTCTTTTAGATCAATTGTTTTACAATTCATAATAGCTAATCTCATGGAGATTTTTATTATTTCAAGCTTAGATCCATACTAATTAAACAATTACAATAGGGATTCAATACAATGAACTTTATGGATCCATCAATAAAGGTAATCATGAGATCAAACATATTTGGGATCAATTTATAGGAACATTTTCATATAAAACAATAAATCTATCAAGAGACTTGATCATAGATGAATGAAATAGTATCCAACTAGCATAGAAATCTTTCACAATTGAAATATTCCAACAGTAGTACTCATCATCAATTTACAAAGATCTACATAAATAAGAAAGGAAAATGACATTAGTTTGTAAGAGTACTTACAATCTAGTCTTTTTTCCTCAAAACTCTAGATCCAACTTGGTGTCAATTTTCAATCTCTACAAATTATAAATAGATCTAGTGCTAAAACACTCTTGAACATGAATCTAAAATCAAATTCTCCAAACTATAGTCAAACAAACTTAGATCCAAGTATAATGAAGCTTACCTTTCTTGGGAGGGCTCCTTTTCTCCCTCTCCTTCTAATCCATTTTTTTTCTATTATATTCTTTGTCTTAGGTATTTATAGTATGTTTTAGATGCAAAATGGTTAAATACACGTCATTATACGAAATTTTCCTCCTTGGAAAGATTCCAATTTGAAATGGGGGAAATCCCTGTATTATTTTTTTCCAGTTTTTTGGACCGCGAGCCCTCACGAGATTCCGTGAGTGCTCAAGGTCACACCCTTCACAAATCCTCGCATGGTGGTGCAAGTGCTTGGCTTGCTCAATTTCAGAAAATCTATTTATGGAAATCACCCCACGACCAGTTGCCCTACCCGTGAGTGCTAAGTGTACCACACCGCAAACTCTCACGGGGTGTCGTGATTGCTTGAGGTGCCCTTGTGTTTGGGTGTTGTTTCTCTGATTCCCAATTGGTTCTCTAAACCCTGGGTTTTCTGCTTGGGCATATACACATGGGTCTTAAGGTCCCCTATGGTCTTATATGACCTTTGGGTTGGGCTAACTTAACACATGGAATTAAATTATCACATTTTATTATGTGATGCATGTGTGGGGTGTTACATAGGGTATCTAGCAATACATAACATGTGTTGGGCCACTAAGACCCTCTTTACATATTGATGTGACCCATTGATTGGGTACTTGAGTAAAGTCATAAAGATTATGGGCACTACGGTCAGCTTCACCTATTGATGTGACCTAATGATTGGGAACATGATGACACCATTTATAAAGTTCGATGATTAAGCATATGTATATTGCATCACTAGGGTCATCTTCACCTATTGATGTGACCCGGTGATTAGGTACTTGAGGACCAATAAGGTTAACCCACCAAGGGGTCTCCAGCCCGAAAAGGGTAACCCATATAGGGGTGTCACTTGATTCTATCTACTTAGACTTAATCCGACGAGTTCCGTATTACCATCATTACATTTATATGTTTTATTTGAGACTGTTATCTTATTGTTGGTTTTGGAAAGTTAGAAGATGAATTCCGAGCATTTGATTTTGGTGTGAGTATGAGCTATTACTTTCCGTTTGGTTTTAAGCATGAACTTTACATGATCTCACATATGAGCTATTACTTACAAATGACTCTTATAAGTAAGAAAGTGTCACACTCCAAGATCCGCAACCCCGTTCATGTGTTTCCATATTTATACTTTGATTTTTGCATGCGGGTTTTGGGGTATGACACTTAAGGGTCACAAGGACCAACCCACTTAGGGGGTCTTCGGGCCCAAAAGGGCATGTTCTCACATAGGGATATCATATCAAATCCTTGTGTCCAAAACCGATATGTCAAAACTATGCTTTTATCTAAAGTAAAGTAACTATTACATAAGTATGTCATTTAAAAATATCCATGTGTCATATTTCATAAAGACTCCAAAAACTAAAGAGGTAAATCACATGTAAGGAGCCAAATACCAAAATGCAAATGAAAATGTTTGACCAAATTCTAAGGATATATAAGATGCTCATAATGCAAAATCTTTTCATGCCAAATACTGTCAATAATAAAAACAAAATAAAATAAATGTTCTAGAACTTTGTAAAAGCCCAAATAAGATGCCTCATGAAAATACCGAAGTATACAATGCTAAAAGCAACATGCTTATGTCACCAAAAGCTACCATTAGATGCAGAGTCTAATGTAATACACATAATTTCTAAGATTCTAATTGTGAATCAATATAATTAATACAAATCAACATGGATTAACATGAAATAAAGTAAATTCACCAATGTGAGGTATAGGTTTATGCAATGAGTCCAAAGGCATGCTAAAAACATGTAAATTATGGATAACTAATCATATGACAATTCAACAAATAGGTAGAGATGAAGAATTTAGGAGTTTCAAAGGGAAATCAAAGGGGAACTTTCTAAACCATCAAATTCATAAAAATCCAACTTCCATACATTCCCTAATAGAGTAGAGATGATCAAATTCACTCAACAAAAATACTAACATTATGTAACTAATTCCATAACCTAAGAACTCATGAAAATAGGGTAGTAAAACCTTCATCATAACATGCTCAAACCAAAGGAAATAAGATCCAATACAAAGAAATAGACATTTTCACGAAGATTAGGTGTAATCCATCACAACAAGGTTCATTCTCAACAAATTTAAAATCCTTGGAAAGGAAAGTGTGCATAAAATGCACATCTACTCACAAAATCAATTCTATGGAGATTAAGGCCACGAATCTTTAAAATATATAATGAAAATCATACTTCTATGAACCTAAGAATGGAAGAATGTATGTATAAAGTGTGTATCCACTTACAATGCTTCAAATCTTTAGTTCCCAATAAGCTCCTCTTCCACAACTTGTTTTCCTTTCAATGATCGTCCTTCCTTTAAGAGCAACAACAATGTTCATGGCTAAAATCCATAATCAAAAGATAAGGAATTGAAAACAAACCCTAATTTAGGATAGATTTAAGCTTCTAGCAACTTACCAAGAACTTGGAGAAGAACATTCCTCATTTCTCCCAAGTTTTTCCAAAGATCTCTCTCTATTCCTAAAATATTATTTCTTATGTCATTTTAACCCTAAAAGAAGCAAAAATAGGGTTTGAGATCGACCCATGTGACCCCTCTGAATTAGGGTAAAATCACGTATTGGCCCAGATCCCGTGGTGGATTCTAGCCAGACTCAAGCACTCGAGGTCCCCCTTACTATCATTCGTATGGTCTCATGACCGCTTGCCCACACTGCGAGCTCTCGGGATGCACCCCCATGAGCGCTCGCATGGTGTTGCAAACCATTGGGCTCCTTAATCCAGATTTTTTCAATCTCTTAGGTTTTTTTTTGGGTCTCAAGAGCCCTAAGGCTAATCCTTAAGCTCATGTATACTGTGGGTTTTACAAATGGATGTATGGTATCGGGTCCAGGTTTCTAAACTTACCAAATTTGGGTACAGGATGTTACAGAAGATCTTCTTGAAGATAATAAATGCAAGCATTGGTAAGTGGATACACATTTTATGCACACTCTTCTACTCTTAAGTTCATAGAAGTGTGAATTCTATTCTATATTATGAAGATTTGTGATTTGATCTCTACATAATTGATTTTGGATCTTAGTTTCCTTTGGTTTAAGATTGATTAAAATGTTTTCTACTCTCTACTTCATGAGTTTTAGGAATATGATTCTAGTTATACGATGCCGGTGCCTATGTTGGACAAGATTTGGTAATCTCTACTCTAGTAAGGGAGATATTGGAGTTGGAATCTTATGGGTTGGATGGTGAAGCAAGCTACATGTGGTGTACCTAAAAATTTCCATTGAATTCCCCTTGAATTCATAAGTTTTTTTTTTATCTTGACCCATTTGTTTTATTTCCATATGATTAGTTCTTCATGATTTATAAGTATTTTGACATTCCTATGGGTTCTTAATGTAAGCTTATTATTTACTTTGGTGGATTCTCTCTACTTCATGTTGATTTGGGCTAATTCTAGTAATTCTCATGTTAGAATCTTAGAATTTCTGTGTTTACATTGAACTTTGCATCCATTGGGAGTTTTGATAGCATGAGTATATATTGCTTTCATGATCGGTTATTTTGATACTTTCATGGAACATTTCATTTGGAATTCTTGCATGAAATTTTAAGGCATTTGAATTATTTGGTTTTCTTCTTGAATTATGTTTGGCATGGGAGAGTTGAAAGTTTTATAATCCTTTGATTTTCATAAGTCCATAGTTTTGAACCGAGCCTCCTCATTTTTATTTCGGTTTTTGTTCATGCATGAGATTGACATTTTGGTTCTGGACTCTTTATGAAATTGGACATACAAGTACCTTTGTTTAGCACATTTATGTAGTAGTCATACTGCTTTACATAAACATGAATTTGACGGTTTGGTTTGGAATTATGGATTTTGTTATGATAACCCTATGTGTGAATTACCCTTCTTGGGCCTGGAGACTCTAATGTGGGTTGGTATTTACCACCATTTTAGGCACGTTGTTACTGGAACACATAAATATGTGAAGGGGCAATACTTGTACAATGATATCAGGTACCCTGCCACCGGGTAGTATCATTACGCGAAGGGGCAATACTTGCCCAATGATTGCAAGTACCCTACGGTTGGGTCACATTAATAGATGAAGGGGCAATACTTGGCTAGTGATTTCAGGTACCTTACCACCATGTCACATCAATAGACGAAAGGGAAATACTTGCCCAATGATTACAAGTACCCAATCACCAGGTTAGATTGATAAGTGAAGATGACTATAGTGTCCATCGGTCTTTTATGACCCCTTTAGGTACCTAATCACCGGTGTCATAACAATATGTGATGACGGCCCTAGTGGCCCAACACATGATTTGTTTTATTTGTCGGAGACCTATTATGGGTTGTGTTTGCATTTGCTTTGGTATTTCTCAGAGACTCAACATGGGTTGTTTTGCATTTGGTTTGGTATTTGTCAAAGACTTAACATGTGTTATTTTACATTCGGTTTCAGTATTTTCATAAAGACCCTCATGGGTCAACATATAGCATATGCTTGGTTTGGTTTGGTCTTATTTGGAAACTCATACATTTATTTTGGATCATATATATATTTTGAATCATAGTATATATATTTTGAATCATAGTAAGAACATATATGTTTTATAGTACTCTTATTGCACTTATACACGCATTTGGTTCTTTACTTTGTCTTGATTCATCTTATTTGCTATTATGTTTGCTTCATATCTATTTTGTATTGTATAAATTTTATACCTTTTCGCTGAGCTTGTCAAGCTCACCCAAATTGACACTACCTTACAGATTGAAGTTTTGGGGACTATTGCACCACATGAGCCATAGTTGATATTGAGAAGAGATGAATCAGGCTTCTAGACCCACTGTTTAGATTTCATTTTATAGTTTACATTTTAAACATGTGATGTATATATTTGTTTCACTTAGATAATGAAATGTTGGCTTAAGGAAGCCCTTACTTGGATTCTGACATGTGAATATTTTGACTAGTATAGTCATGGTTATAATTATTTTTTCCATTGCACTTTGATACAGAATGAATAAATTATTTCATTGCACTTGATAAAGGAACATGAGAAATGGACGAGTAAATCCATTGCTATATGTAAATGTGATGCTTTGTACAAGTTAAAATTATTATTATGGTGTGATATGTGTTTGGGCTAATTGGAATTAAAGGATTAAAAGAAATGGAAAAAAATTATATTGAAAACGAGTGAGAGGATTATGGTCACACGTTAAACATGGGATCTCTCCACCATTAGATACGGGTTTGGGGGTGTCATATAATTGTCCAATCTAGATTCGGGTCTGAACCTTGACCTATAAATCCAGGTTGTGACACCTAAGGTCTTCCCATTTGCAAGGGTGAACACATGGAATCAAATCCCCATAGGATTTAGTGTGCCCCTTAATGAATGCCTAAGGTCCACCCACATGCAGGGATAGACACATATTGTCGAAAAGTGAAAATCACATGCTTCGAGAAGTGTAAATCACTTTTTTGATGTGGCGTGTCTACCCTTGCATGCGGGTGAACTTTAGGCGTTTGTTAAGGGGATGCACCAAATCCACATTGGTGGGAATCCCCTTAGTATTTGGTGTGCCCCCTTAAAGGCTCCGCATGAGAGGGGAATACATGGCGCCGAAAAAATGTTTTGTACATCCCTTAAAAAAATTGTAAATCAGTTTTCGACATCATGTGACCCCTACACGTGGGGGGACATTAGGAGACGAACACCTACCACACATGCAGGAACAAACATGCAGTGTTGAAAAAGTGATTTACACTTTTTGTGGGCACAATTTTCTCTTTTCGATTGCCTGTCCATGCATGCGGCATACCTTAAACATTTTTTAAGGGGGTGCACCAAATCCTAATCGGTGAAAATCACCCCTTGGCCCCAAGGATTTGGTACAACTCCCTTAGGTCAACCTGACATTAGAATTGACACATCAGCACCAAAAAGTTAAAAGCATCTCCCAAAAAAGTGTAAATCACTTTTTCAGTGATGTGTTGGCCCTTGATGTAGGTCTGACCTGGGTCGCATAAAATCTGAGGCACCCCTGCCCCCTCCCCCGGGCTCAGATTAGGTGCAAACGAATTTCATGAGAACTGTGCAAACGACACCCAGGGGCTGACGCATTAGCACCGAAAAGTGATTTATACTTTTTGGGCTGCTTGGCTTATGTGTACACAGTATCCATGTATAATACATGTGCAGGACCTAAGAGTGATTGCATCAGCACCAAAAAATGATTTGCACTTTTTGGGGTGCGTACTTATCACTTTTCGGTGTTGTGCAGTGTGCACAGAAGCCAAGGGGCTTTTCGGGGGGGAGCACTTATCAGTTTTTGGTGCTGATGTGTCCACACCCTGGTGCAGTTTACACGGTTCTCACCAAATTCGTTTGCACCTAATTTTCTTCCCCTCCCCACCAAAAAAAAAAAAAAAAAAAAAAAAAAAGTGAAGTTTTCGACCCTTGTGTCCACCCGCCGCACCAGGTGTCGGCGTGGATGTCTCTCCACCCTTAATTTATTTTTGGGTCATGGCCACGTGGGTCTCCCTTTGACTACCTGGTCAGGCCGGCAGACGCCACTCTATGAAGTTTTCATATTAATTCATTCTCTTCGTCACCGGCGGCTAACCCCGTCGTCTTCCTATCGCACCAGTCTTCCAACGCTATCCACGATCACCACCACATATTCCACATCTTGATCCCACACCCTGAGTCGCCGACGGATACCTCCAACTGAGATGATGTCCATTAACGGAGCGGAAGGCCCCTGACCCTCATCCAAAAACCTCTCTACTCTTCGTCGGTAGCCCAAGACTCCCGAACTCCGGAGCCCATCGGTGAATAATTAGGTTACCCCGGTCAATCTCCGTTATCTCCTCGTCGAACTTTCTCACCAATTTTATTTACCAAAGATGTTGGTTTCTAGGCTTCTTTCTCGGTTTCCCAGAAACGGCTTGAATCGCTGCCGAAGGGTCGTCTCTTGTCAACAAGAGAGCACTTACAAGGTAAGTTTCGAAAAAGCTCCCACCTTGTGATTGTACTTGAAATCAGATTTATTTTTATTCGTTTGTTACAGAGACTTAGAAGGGAAAGGAGTTAGGGTTTAAGGTGTTATGGGTTTTGGAAAGGGAGAGGAGTTAGGCTTTAAGATGTTCTGGGTATTGGAAAGGGAACTCTTCTTGATTTCTATTGCGGTAGAGTTTACCTTTGAAGCGTTAATTTTGTTGTAGATCAGTGATTTTGGGATTGGATTTTGCTTTTTAAATTTGATTTTGGGTGGCCTAAGCAATTATACAATATTGATGTATAGTTATTTATTTATTTTATGTATTCACTGTAGCTAAACTGTGCGATTTAGTGTCATCCAAAGTGTCAAACTTTGGTTATTATTCTAATTTTTTGGGGGGGAGTCTGTCGGTAGCACAATTAGAGCTTTCATACAAAAGATTCTATTTGTCCACCTAGTTGTCAAAGTTAAGCTTCTATTCTTTTTGACGTCAGGTTACACTGATCAATTTCTGTCCTCTGAGGTCTATCTACTTCCTTTTGAGTTTATCCATTTTGAACAAGCAAAGGTTCATTGCTTCAATAGTGCATGCACGATTGACTTGGTTGGCCTTTTCTTCATCGTAATGGGTTTGACTTCCTATATAAGAAACATGTTAATTCATGCACTCTTTGGAGTTTGGACTGCCTCAGGCTCCAAGTCTTGCAAACTGAAGGCCATTTAGAAGGTAACTTATTGTTTGAGGGGTGCAGATTAGTGAAAAGAAATTAATTTTAACAGAAATTGATATAAGTTCATTGATAAGGTGGCTAGGTCCGCTAGGATCCATTTGATTGGTGTGATTTTGGGATACAGTCAGTTCAGGAGGTTGGCCACTGATTGTACATTTTGGACTTGTGGAATATGTAACCAATAGTTGGCCAATGGAAAATAGTTTCATTTACTAGATGATAATTAATCTCACCTGATTTTCTTTCGCTTGAGTACTGATTAATTTTTTACTTGTGAACCCTGTCCAATTTAATGTGGTAGATGTATAGTTGGCCATGACTAAATGGCAATTTCCTTCCTGAGCGCTGGTGATCATTGTTTGATATGTAGATAATTGTTGGCATTTATTGATTGCCATCTAGCATTTTTTTTTTTTTTATAATATTTTGAACAAGGAAAATGGATTTCATTAAAAGAGGAGAAGGAACAAGAAATTCATGGTATTCATCTTGCAGCTACACATGTGATGGAGCTATGTAAGTAATTCATGCATTGCAAGAAGCGAGAGGGGCATGAACAGTAGCAGACTATCGCGAAGAAGTTGGAATGGAAGGAGCTTATTTTTTATATTCAGCAAGATGCCTTCACTTCTATATCATCAGACTTGGATCACATTTAGTCATGGCATCCAAGTCCAAACATTCCGATCGTGGGGTTAAGGTCACGGCCTAGGTAATGATGTGGGCTATGGTTACAGGGTAAGGATGCAGATATTGATACGGATATAGAGATGCACATGGATCATTGTGAATACTGGTGGCAGAGGCTCAATATGTAGACTACCCATAAATGGGAGCACTGGTGAGCATTATTGCTGAAGAATATCAAAAGTATGTGCATGAACATTTGAGCTGACACTAAAGTATTATGGGTGGGCATAGTGCTGTAATTTTTGAAGTTGAAATATCATCATCTTCTAGAGGGAATAGTAATGACAACTTGAGTTTGTGCATAACTCCATATGGATGTGGCCATGTAAACTTGGTGTATTGATGCTGTTGGAAGTTGATTCACTTAGATTAGGTGGTTATTGAATATTTAGGCTACATACCTATGTATATGACTGATATACTACCTTACTCTAGGCTTACAGGTTCTCTTTTTTTCTTCAATTTAATTGACCAAAGAAAATATTTGTCGTAGAAAATATTTTCAAAGACAGACTATTCCATTGGTGGTTCATTAGACAATTGCATCCTTCTAATAAACTGCCACCAATGATTTGTTTCTCCCTTCAACATATATGTTGCTAAGGAAACTTTCTATTCCTCTGTATACTTGATCAACTCGAAAATCTTTCTAATTTCTTTCAACCATTCTTTGCCTTGTTGAGATCTCGATTGCCCTCAAATGAATGAGGATTAAACTTCATAAATTCATGTATCAGCTGATGATGACCCTTGACTGTCTGAAATTGTAGCTCAATCATCTTTTGATTTTGTTGTCTCATATTAACAGTTATTTCTGCTACAATTCTCCTCGTCTCTTCTTGGCCACCATTAGCCTTAGTACGGGGTGCATTAGATTTCCTTATCTTGTCATCATATATAAAATTGATGATTAACAACAATTTATTATTACATAATTCCTAAAGTTCAAGCCAAGACATAAATTCTACAACTCCTTAAGAACCTTAGTTTTTTATGAGTAATTTCCCATTATTAAGCACTAAGAGAGTTTTTATTGGTGGATGTTTCCTCGAAAGAGTAGGTTTTGCAGGTAGCCGATAGATTTTTTGGTTAGTTTAGTGAGTTAGAGTAGCTTTGATGTATATATTCAGGTGGGCTCTATATACTTGAACAAACTGGTATATTGTGTAGAGAGATTTAAATAATGTATATATCGTGTGAATGTGTGCATGAGAGGCATACTGTTAGGATGACAGTCACTATTTTTTTGGATGTGAATATATAAATAGAAGTGCTTGTTTGTGTATAGGTTACTGGTTTTATTTGAATATGGGAAATTCACATTATATGTTGGTATGTTGCTGAAATTTTGAATGGAAGTGCAATTATCTTTAGATTAGTTAAGGTAATGATGAGATGGGATTTCCCTCACACCCCGGGATTCAAACTTGATTGTTTGGGTTTCGGGGTGTGACAAATTGGTACAAAAGCCTTAGGTTATAGGTTCCTAGGGAGTTGTAGAGTTTATTTATTGACTTAAAATTTATGAATTATGTGGTAGTAAATTGTTGTAATTCATAATTTTATATATGATGGCAGGATGATGAGATCTAATATACCCCGTGTTGAGGCTGATGGTAACCTAGAAGAGATGTAGAGACTTGTAGCAGAAATAACTGCTAATAAGAGACAACAAAATCAAAGGATGATTGAGTTACAATTTTAGATAGTCATGAGTCATTATCAGCTAGTGCATGAATTTATAAAATTTAATCTTCTTTCATTTGAGGGAAATCGAGATCTCAACAAGGCAGAAGAATGGTTGGGAAAGATTAGAAAGATCTTTGAGCTGATTGAGTGTACGGAGAAGCTGAAAGTTTCCTTGGAAGCATATATGTTGAAGGGAGAAACAAATCATTAGTGACAGTCTGTTAGAAGGATGCAGTTGCCTAATGAATTATCAATGGAATGGTCTACCTTTAAAAATATTTTCTATGATAAATATTTTCCTGAGTCAGTTAGATAGAAGAAAGAAAGAAAATTTGTAAGCCTAGAGCAGAGTAATATGTCAGTAGGAGAATATGAAGCAATGTTTAAAGAGCTATCTCGATTTTCCCTATATATGGTGGCCACTAAGAGGATGCAGGTAGATAGATTCCAGTGTGGTTTGAGACAAAGCATATGAAACTGAGTTGCTCCATTTCGAAAGACCACGTATGCAACAGTTTTGGGTCATGCTCAAATAGTAGAACATGAATATGATGATTTCTAGCAGACACGAGAATAGATAAAGAAAGTTAAATATAATAGTAGTCAGAAGGGAAAATGGGTTGCACAATCTTTGGGACGACAAGCTTTAACCAACACAGATGAAGGGAAAGAAAAAGTATGTGGAAGACGTAATAGGAGCCACAATTTTCAACCATGCCCTAGGGACACAGGGGCATGTTTTGTCTGTAGGAAATAGGAGCATATTGCTAATTTTTGTCGCCATAGGCCAGGGAGTCAAAATCAGGATCAGTAGTACCAACAACAACAGTCGCATCTGCAATATCCACAATAACCCCATCAACAATATCAAGAGTATCCTTCACATCAACAACAACCTCAACGACCACAACAATGAAAACAGTCATGATCACTGCAACAAAGACAACCAACTACTACAGGAGAGAGGTCAGAGGTGTAGGGTCGTGTCTATGCTTTTACACAAGGAGATGCTCAAGCTTCTAATGCAATGGTGGAAGGTACTCTTCACATTTTTCAACACCTTACTAAAGTGTTAATTGATACTAGTTCTACCCATTCTTTTATATCATGTGAGTTTGCATCTCAAATAGGGGTAGAACCACAACCACTTACATATATATTGTTGGTAGCTACACCACTCGGAAATTCTATGGTTGCAGGGTTAGTATGTAACTCTTGTGTGATTTGGATAGAAGGTTGAGAGTTACAAGCAAACTTGATCCTTCTACCAATGTTAGATTTTGACCTTATTCTTGGCATGGATTGATTGGCGTCATATCACGCCAATGTCAAATGCAATCGCAAAATTGTGACTTTCAAGATCTCTGGGCAAGAAAAGAAACATTTCTATTTTAGGGACACTAAAAAAGCTCTTGTTCTATATGTATCTCAGCTATTACTGTATATTGTCTTTTAAGGAAGGGGTGTTGAGGATTTTTGGCCCATGTAATTGAGATCTAGATGGAGAAACAAGTACTTGAAAATATCCCCGTTGTAAGGGAGTTTCCTGATGTGTCCCTTGATGACTTGCTTGGATTGCCGCCTAGTAGAGAGATAGATTTTCAGGTAGACTTGATGTTAGGAGGATAGTCACTGCAACATTTTTTTTGGATGTGTATAAATAAGTAGAATGTGCTTGCTTGCATACATGTTACAACTTTTATTGGATATGAGAAATTTTCCTAGGGATTTTACGTCGGCATGCTGTTGAAATTTTGAATGGAAGTGACAATATTGTTAAATTGATTAAGTAAATGATGAGATGGGAGTTCCCTCACACCTCGGGATTCGAGCTTGGTTGTTTGAGTTTCGGGGTGTGATAGTTACTACAACAACATTTAGGCCAAGCAAAGCATCTACACCTTCTAAAACACGACAGTTTGAGTCTATTAATCAGGGAAGTAGATGACCATTTTATCAGTGTGGAAGTACTAGCCACTTGTATGCATAATGTCTTCAGTGGGTAGTGGGTTTATCTGATAGACAACATCCTCAGGATGAAGACCCTGAGTGGGAAGAATCGACAAATGAGATGATCCTAGAGTGCGAGCGGAAATTAGAAGATGAGCAACTGGAGAGTGATGATAGATCTGTTTATGTCTTGCGTCTAATCTTGGCTACTAGAGAAGTTAAGAAGTCTAAGGACTGGAAGTGGAGTAGCATATTCTAGATTTGAGTTAGGTGCAGCGGTCAACTTTGTTCCCTCATTATTGATGGAAGTAGTTGCACTAATGTCATGTTTGATGAAGCATGTAAGAAGTTAGGGTTGAAGACTGGAAGTGGAGCAACATATTTACTTGGTGCATTCATTGATCAGGTTTTATGTGATATACTTCATCTTAAAGTATGTCATATATTAATTGGAAGACCGTAGCTCTATGACAAGATGGTTCAACATTGTGGGTTCAAGAATACTTCTTCATTATTGCATGAGAAGAAAAATGTTACTATGATACCTTGTCCGAATATTCTTTACCTCAAGCTGAAGAAGGCCATCAGATCTTATTTGCTTCATCGAGTTTTAGATTTCTAAGAGGAGATGGTATTCTTGGTTCCCATCCCAACTCAATGGAATTGAGTTCTTTTCAAAGGGAGAGAGTTGATGCGGTGGTTATGCAATGGTTAGAGAAGACTTACCCTCTTTGGAAGCCTAAGCAGAAGAACAAAGGATTTATGAAGAAGCCTATTTGTTGTCCAGGCCTCTGGTGCCTTAATTTTATGTTATTTCTTATTTTCTTATAAGCTTTAAGTAGGAGTTTTGATGTAATAAGGCCGTTAGAGGCAAATTAGAAGGTTGGTAGGAAGTGGGAATTAAATTAGGTGTGTTTTAGGAAATTTTTAGAATTATTATTATTTTTTTTTGGGTTTTTAAGATGATTGTACAGGGTGTACTTTGGTCACATTTTCTAAATTTTTATTATAAATAGGTCGTAAAGACCTTATTGTATGATTAATTGAGTTTAATCCAATAAAGAATTGAAGTGAAGTCATGGTTAGGCCTATTATCTCTCCATACCTCTCACACAAGGTGAGCTCTTCCTCTTTTCTCTCTTAATCTTTATCTCTTTTTCTTCTCTAATCATTCTTCTTTCTTCTTATTTAAAATTTTCTGTAGAGAATTCTCTATTCTCTTCTAAAAACTCCTTATTTTACATTCTTTTATAATCTTTTTTTTTTGTTCTTACACATCACCCATCTTCTTCTCCATATTTTTCCCCTTTGTTCTTGCCTCCTTTTGGTATTTTCTTGAATTATGGAAAATTTCCAGCAAACACCATTTTTTTAATTACTTCTTCAAATCTTCATAAAAACTAAATTTCTCCTAGGTTTATTCATCCTGTAATCAAAGATCCATCCTCATCAAATGCCCCAATTTCTAATCTTAAATTTTAGGATTTCTTGAAGTGTACCCCTTTCTTGAACCCTAAACACAACCACATCAGCTGTACACCTCTAAACCCTTTATTTATTTTTATTTTCTTTTAAAAATCTAAATAATATACCAAATAGAGGGGGGGGGGGGATGCATTTCTCTTGGTGTCCCCATCTTTTTAAGGTTTCAAAATTGAAAACCCAATTTTCCTGATTTTTGGTAGATTTTGAAATCCCTCTAATTCCTTCCATTCTTTCTTTAATTTTTATTTAATTCTTGTCTCCATTTTCTCATTCCATCATTCTTGAAATAATCCGTTTGATTTCTATAAAGATTAGGGTTCTTGATTATCTGAAATTTTCAGTATTCTTTATTATTCAAGAACTGTTCTTTTTGGCTTATGTTAATTGATAAGTGTAGGAATATTAATTTCCACAATATCTACATCAGATACTCTGGTCATTTTGAAATTCTAGCCATATTCACCTTTTATCTGCATTTGCTTTTTTGCTTTAAGAAACTCGTTGAGAACACCCTTACCCTGATTGTTGACATACTTGTTGCAAAATAGATCATGAGAATCTGTGCAATAGTTTTCAATCACATTCATTGCTTTTATACATGAATTCATGTTGGGAAATAGTGGGGTACTGCTTTTGTATTATAAATATGAACCTAAATGTCACAATTGGCGAATGTGTCTTGGCTTCACACATTTTTACCAGTGGATCTCATCTAGAGGTCTCTTAGTCCCCAAATCAGCCCAAGGTGATCCTGGATATTGTATCAGTAGCCTTCCTGTTAACAGCATTGCCAACTTATCATTTGAAAAGAAAAAAAAATCCATTTCATCGATGGTTTTTATTTTTATTTTTCAATTTAAGCCTCCTATCTTACTTATTGTACTGCTGCAGCATCTCTGACTATAACTTATCCTAATGGGAATATATTTGTTAATGTCATTTTAATTGGTGACACTTGATGATGTGTTTGTTATGTTCCTGTGGATTAGTAGGTTTTGGGTGACCAAGAAACTTGTTCTTGGGGTTTGCGTGCCTTCCATGGTGTCAGATATCAAATTCATCATGAGAGAAGCTCTGTTGTTGAGGTCAGTCACTTAGACCTTCCTGCGGTTGCTTGATGTCTTATTTTATTTTCTACAACATTTATTCTGGTCAATAAGGTGTGCTAGTGGCCATTGTTAATGCTATCATTGTATGACACTCTCCATGTGGTTCTAAGGTGGTCACCAAATGGTGTTTCGGTAATGTTCATGCACTACGCAAATTACCAACACCTTTAAAATGGATATCTGTTAACACTACAGGTTGAGGAGTGTTGTGGGGACATTAAAAGTGACTATATTGCAATTTGTACTATCTTATATTTCTTACTATTTCCTTCTTTCAGTTGTTGGTAAGCTGAATTCGAACACTTGACCTCATTGTTGTAATGCAGTAGCCATGATTTGAGCCCAAAATGGCCTTTCATAGTCATAGAACCCTCAGGTTGACAGTTGACATAAAACCTTAGCCAAACCATTTAAACATGGATCCTGAAAATTTGTTGTTCCAACCGTATGCTAGGGTGTTCCTTGGAAGAGATGTGCTGCTTTATCACTCAGGTGTATGAGAAATGACCAAGGATTAGCTAGGGTGTCATTTAGAAGAAATGTGCTACATCGCCTGGATGTAAAGGGAAATAGGCAAAGATTCTTGCATCATGGACAATTGTGGTTAAATAAACTATTTTAAGAGAGTAGGATTCGCCTAGCGACTTGGAACAGAAGGACCTTTGATGTGGTGGCATTAACATGGCTTGCGAAGTTGCAACCTTTGTGGAAGCCCAAGATCAAGAACAAGGATGCAAGAAGATGATATAGTGCTGTCCACAAGATTTTCCCTTTATTTTTCTATTTTAAAAATTATTATAGTTGTTTTCTTTCTATTTTAGGAAAGTTTTAGTAATCTGATTGATGTAATAAGGCCATATGAATAATGGGGAGGGGTGAAAATTAATTTAGAATAGTTTAGTACTGTTTTTA